>VXBT01008564.1:360906-426054 GCA_013400235.1 Oriolus oriolus
GGGTATTTTTTCTTTGATATAAGTGTGAAATTAGTTTGAAACTTTGGCTGAATATGAGATTTTCATGCCAAGAATGTTAGCTAGGGTGCAAAGAGAGGCAAGTCTGAGGAGCAAGGGGAGCAATGAACAGGATAAAGTGAGTGGGAGCAGGACGCATCACTAGTCTGGATGACCAGTTCATCTGCTTAGCAAAGAAATCTGTGACACATAGTCATAAGCACAAGACTAAATCTCTCTCTTAATTCCACTACTGGCATTGCTCGTTTGGCTCACTGGACATGAAAGGTCCAGTTCTGCAAGGGGAGCTTGCTAGAAGTATGTGCATGAAGTACTTTCAAATACTCAGAGACAGGGACATGACAGGTGGAAAGATCATTCTTCAAGTGGGCTTCCTTACTCCTTTTTTAAGAGCTACATTTTAAGCAATGAAGTGTTACTGCACTTAGGATTTTAAAGGAATATAAAGTAATTTCTAGCCAAGCATGAATGACAAATGGAGTGTTTTGGCATTCATTGTTGCTTCAGATATATCCAGAACTGGCCTAAATGATGCTATTACAATACTCATTAAAACAAATATTTGTTTTTTCAAGGTGTATGCAATTAATGGTGCTGGTGCAGGGCCAAAAATTCAATTGAAAATAACCATGGATATCAAAGGTATGTCCCATAAAGTACCCTTTATCTGAAATCTCTGTAAACTCTGAAGAAATTGCTCTTCTACCTGTGAGCACACAGCTGTGTGCCTTGAGCTATTATTTAGAGGCCACATAATGTAGGAACAGGAATATACAATTGATCACCTTGAATTGTAATGTTCAGTTTTTACTGATCATTTGCTATTTGTATCAGAATGATACTGTAAAGCACGTGCAGACTCAGTGAAGTAATAACATCAAGTTCAATATTTTAGTTACCATCAGCAAACAGCTTAGAATATGACACAGGAATAGCTCAGTATGCAGTATCACTGTTGTCAAAATAAAGTAATTGATTGAACTTAATTGAAAAACTAAAAATCACTCTTTTTATTGTTTTTTCTTTTAATTGAAAACTGATATACATAGGTATTTATCAGAATATAATTTTTAGAGGCTTAAGACATTAAGTAGAATATTAACTCATCCCTGAAAATATGCTGGAGATTTTATTTTGCGTAACTCAGCTGTGTGCCTGAACAATGTACCTGCAGTGAAAATACTGTAAAACAGAACCCTGTGGTATATCCTTGTTAAAAACAGAACCGCCAAGGCCTAAAAAGAAACCAGCACCCGTTTATGATACCAATGGAGCATTACTCGTCACAGCTACAACAATTACAATCAGAATGCCAATATGTTATTACAGTGACGATCATGGCCCTATCAAGAAGATACAAGTTCTTGTTGTGGAAGCCGGAGGTAGAATTTAATAAGTTCCCTTGAAAACTGTTTTCAGGTTCAACTGTTTTTTTCATTTAGTTTCTTGGATTTCAGTAATCTCATTTTAAAAGACAGTCAACAAAGTCACTTTTGCTGTGGCAACAGCACTGAGGGCAAAGTATTTTTCACAATACCTGTGGGCTGGGTACTGACTTCTGGGAATACTTGCCAACAAAGTGTCTTCTATGCTGTTTGAAGCCACCAATATTATTCTGTCCCTAATTTTATCACTATAGTTCTTTATTTTCTGTTTCCTTGGAAAACACCCCAACATTTTACATTTGTGAATGTAAATAAATATTAAACTTTGGGGGTTTGGCAAGGTTATTCTTCTGTCGCTGTTAGTGTTGCCCGTGAAAGAATGCAGCCATGTGCAGTTGATATTTCCATTTCATTACGGGGGCAGAGGCAGTTATGTAAATCCCTTCTGTAGACTGTGGGTAAGAATGTTTATTCCCTTGTACGGACTGAGGAACATTTACTTGTACTAAGAGTGCTGTGAAACCTTTTGAGTAACTGCTTATCAATGTGAGTGGGAGTTTATGATAGGACATCATATGGTCAGGCTTACTTTACCTAAGAAGGACAAACTCCAGGTACTTAAATCCCTTATTTTTCTTAGTTTCAAATATAGAAGTAAAGCATGCACATTAAGTGAACTCACCTTTAATTGGAGTCTGGTTAGAATGTAAATTGTATCTATTATTTCTTTTCTTGACAATAGCTCAGCATGATGGGAATGTTACCAAGTGGTATGATGCCTACTTCAACAAACCGAGGCCATATTTTACCAGTGAAGGCTTTCCAAACCCACCATGTATAGAAGGAAAAGAAGATCTGAGTGGGAAAGAAGAGATATATGTCATAGGCGCTGATACTACCTGTATGATACCAGCCAGTCAAGACAAAATCTGTAATGGCCCGCTGAAACCAAGAAAGCAGTACCTGTAAGTACATTTGTCTCTATGTTTGTCCAAGAGAAAGATTTAAGTGAAATATAGATTTATGCAAATACTCAAAACATATGGTTCAGTTAGAAAAGGTGGAGATTGAAATGATCATCATATGTATCTAATTTAAATTTTTTTGGCTGAGCATATATATAGGAGATAAATTTTTACAAAATTTTTCAAGCAAAAGAGGATGCTTATTGAGTTCTTGAATTAATCCAAATTCAAGATAAGTAATTCACATCTGGGTTTTTTATACATTTAAGATTTTGACACTGAGTTCTTGATGTCTGTAATAATGTCACTTTTGCAGGTGAATAATGATTCCAAATTATATTATACTAAGCTTAAAACTAGTTTTTCGTTTGTAAGTGATACAATATTTAAGAAAATACACATAAACTTTATTTCATTAGTTTTTCTGGTTCTCTTTCACAGATTTAAGTTTAGAGCAACTAACATTAAAGGACAGTTTACGGATTCTGACTATTCTGACCCTGTCAAAACATTAGGTAAGAAGAGTGTAATTTACTAAAGTATTTCTCTATTTCTAAAGAGTCTACACAATTCTGTTTCTTTTTAGAACAGCGGTTTCCGTGAAGTAAATAAACTGTATGTTTGTTGGACGTAGCTTAACTAGAATGGCTGAACAAATATATCCATTGCCTTGTATGTCCTTTTGAGGTTGTCAAGAGATTCTGTGTCAGCCTGGACTGTTAAATGAAGAGGCAGTATTGACAAAACTTGTTTGCAGAGATTCAATTATACCAATAAAAATATCATGATGCCAGGATAGTTCATCTTGTTTGGCAAACTGCCAGTAGCGATTCTGTTTGTGCTGTTTCCTTCTGTGTTGGATGTAGAACTAGTACTTGATACTCTCGGCTGCATGAAAAATTGACCCAATGGCCGAGCCCAAGGAATGGTGGTTAAGTGGAGTTGCATCCAGCTGGGAGCAGTCTCTAGTGGGTTCCCCAGGGCTCAGTATTTGGCCAGTCCTGTGTAATGTCCCTGTTGGTGACCTGGACAAGAGGATCAAGGGCACCTTCAGTCAGTTTGCAGATTACACCAAGTTAGGCAGGAGTGTTGATCTGCTGGAGGTCAGGAAGGTTCTGCAGAGGGATCTGGACAGGCTGGATTGATGGGCCAAGGCCAGTTGTATGAGGTTCAATGAGGCCCAGTGCCAGATCCTGCACTTGGGTCACTCTGTGCAGTGCTACAGGCTTGGGGAAGAGTGGCTGGAATGATGCTGAGGGAAAAGGAATCTGTGGGTGCTGGTCAACAGCAGCTGAACCTGATCCAGCGTGTGCCCAGGTGGCCAAGAAGGCCAATGGCATCCTGGCCTGTATCAGGAATAGTGTGGCCAGCAGGACCAGGGCAGTGATTGTCCCCCTGCACTTGGCACTGGTAAGGCCGCACCTCAAATCCTGTGTCTGGTTCTGGGCCCCTCACTGCAAAAAATATTGAGGTGCTGGAGCGTGTCCAGGGAAAGGCAATAGAGCTGATGAAGAGTCTGGAGCACAAGTCCTGTGAGGAGCAGCTGAGGGAGCTGGGGTCATTTAGGCTGGAGAAGAGGAAGCTCAGGAGAGATTTTGTCGCTCTCTGAAACGAGGTTGTGGCAAGACGGGTGTTAGTCTCTTCTCCCAGGTAACAATCAAGAGGACAAGAGGAAATGTGGTGCCAGGTGAGGTTTTCATCAGATATCAGGAAAAATTTCTTCACAGAAAGAGTGTCAAGCATTGGAGCAGGCTGCCCAGGAATGTGGTAGTCACCATCCTCGGAGGTATTTAAAAGATGTCTACATGTGGCACTTAGGGACAGGATTTAGTGGTGGCCTTGGTAGTGCTGGATTAGCAGTTGGACTTGATGGTCTTAAAGGTCTTTTCCAACCTAAATGATTCTATGATTATATTCCAGTGAGCTTAATGGCAGGTCATCTGAGGGTATGACCCTTTAGCCCCTTCATCCTTTAGATATAGACAAAGCTCCATATGAATTAACAAATTAATATTGTCTAGTAGAATCCATCTGGTTCTAAAGTCACTAGGCAATAGATCAGCTGTTATTTGGTCTGAAATCAAACATAATTCCTTCATGGCCATGTTGATATACCCCTAAAATTGGGAATGACATCTCTTGTAGCAGATTACAATAAGATCTGTAAGTTCTTTTAATATATTTGTAAGTCAGAAACTTACTTAGCTAAGCATTAGCCCTGACTTTCTCAAAATGGACACCAAGACAACTGGATGAGTACTCAGAAGAATTTTAGTGGGCACATATTTTTCATTTGGCGTTCATCTTCTGTGATACAAGCTTCCTTATTCATCTATTCTATTTTAGGAATTTGTTACATGATCAGATACTCGAGACCCTGAAATGCTAATTCACTACCTGAATATTCTGAAAGGATCTGGCACTATTTCTCCAGCCTGGAATGCTTTGGAAAGTGCAACAAAGAAGTTGTATTTAAATGTTCTGAATTTAAAATTTTAAGCAAATGAAGTAAACATATTTCCCAGTAAGGGAAAGGTAGTGTGTCCAATCAGGAAAAACAAGTTTACTGGAAATGAGTCCCACTCTATCCAGTCCTCTGGGCAATTTTCACCTTTCTAACAGAAAAGTCTGCAATACCGAGTGTCAGGCAGATAGTGTAATTCATTGTCTTATGTATTGTTACTGAAAACATTTCTACCTTGTACAAGATAAATAAGCAAGATCCATTTGTATGATGAATAAAATGTAATAGGGAAAAAACCAAAACAAGAGATAAAGTCCTCAGATATCCGTGTCTCCTCATACCCATCCAATGCCTTCTGTGCTGAGCTTTAATATCAAGCACTGATTTTTAAGGCCAGACTACAGCATACTTTTGTCTGGCCTTAGCCTCTAAATTTCAGAGCCTATATAACTTATGTGGAATAGATAAGCAAAAGATCTTTGCATGCTTTCTTACAAGTGCTGTGAAATCAACATCAAATTGGTATATCGCAAGTGATGCAGGTACTGCAGTTGAATGGTATTGAAGATACAGCACTCTCTTGAAACACTTAGCATGAGGAACCTTGCCCAACTGTTCCTTTCTAGAACATGCTTTGGTTATAGGAACTTCCAGCTTGCTCTAGAAATATAATTCAGAAAACATGTGAAGAAGTCAGCTTTTACAAATCTTTGCAATCCAATTACTTCTCTTGCACTCATAACATCCACTGCTCTCCAGGAGAAATCTATGCTGCCTGAAATCAGAACTGCAGTTTGATTTTAAATCAATTAGCTTCTTTAGTAATAACCACTGAATTTTTGGGGTTTCCAACATTAGATTTTCATTTTGTTAGATAAAACACTAACTTGAATTCTGGCAGAGGTATTCACAACAGTTCAAAAACCCCTACATTATTCTGGTTTCTAAGTCTACTGAGAGAATAGGTTGGTCTTTGACCTAGAAAATCAGAGCGTTAACCTTTTGGTGCAATTTAATGTCAAATGTTTGAAGCAGAAAAAAATATGGAAAACCTTGAGAGATCATTTTGTGATACATGTCAGATGCTCTTATAAATAATAGGAATTTTGATAGGGAGGAACACTGAAGCAGAAATTATGGGAATATACAGCTGCAGTAATGTTTTTTAGTTATAGTAAAGGATACATTTTAATACGGCACACCCACCTGATCATATTTGGCATACCACAACCTTCCTCTTGAGCTGGAGAGGTGGAGTTTCTTCCTCATAATCCATGACTCTCATTGCAAAGTTAATGTCCATATTACAATGACAAGTCAGGACTTTTTCATAAGATAATTAAGATACAGTGATAAATACTGTTTAAATTTGTAATTCATCAAGGCAGCTTGTAACCCTTTTGTAAACTCTGATGGTTAGTTCTGCGAATCACTGTAGGGCAACTGGTATTCCTGTGTACGTGTACTTTTTCCATGTGAATTGTAAATCTGATGAGATAGGAAATAATCAAAATGGGATTTCCTGACACTGTCTTTTACATAGAAACCAACCTTATGGTATTCTGTTATTGCAGTTTGTTATTATCATGTATTGAGTGCAGCACTTCAGAGTTATACATCCTGATATTCTCTGTTTTGTCTCCTTTCCCATGCTCATGATTATCTCTACCGACATATCTACAGAGACGTGTAGTCCTCCCCTGTTGCAAAGAAGTAGGAGAAAATGCTTGGTTGGCATTCTCCCAGCACTGTTTTGTTTAATAACATCTGCATTGTTTGGATTGATGTTAATTGTGCATTTTGACACAGACTTCATTGTCCAGTGCAAAACAGATAGAACTGTTGTAGAGGTTTCTCTGGATATTCTTCTGTACTTTCTCATTGCTAACATTTTTGCCTTATCACAGTGATAAGTGAATGGCAGGAACTTTTTCATTCATTTTCTCATTGAAACATTTTTGTATGTACTTGCTTTTCTATTCTGTTCTCTTTACCTAAGATTAAATGTTTTCTTAACTTTTAGTGTCCAGTGTTGCATCTAAAATTTCACTAATGCAGTGGAAGAATTGTTTCAGGTGTTTTGCAAACTATGCTGAATTCTGTTGTCTGTAACTTCATACAGACATGATATTGCTTATTCGTGTTGGTGTCAGTCTACAATAATCTCACACTTTCTTCTGATAAATTTCTACCCAGCCTACTGTTTACGGTGCTGTATTATTGTAGCTGATTATTCCTGCCTACATGTAGAACCATGCACTTGATCTTACAAAATTTCATCCCGCTGTTTTAAGGTGATTTCTTCGGATAAATCAGGATAATTTTGAATTTTAATCACATTCTCTCATGTAAATCAGTCCAGATCATCTGCAATATACTCTCTAATCCAAAAATCACAGTCTTTTGAGAGAAACAAAGCCAAGACTGTGGTGTTTCCCAGTGTGTTCTTGGGAGAATGTTGTGCCGCGACTGGGAAATAGTTTCGTATGGCAGGAAGCTGTACATTTTCTCCTTCTTCTTGAGGCTAAACAGGAACTAAGTTTTTCTACAGTGGACCAGCAAGTGGAGGTGAATGTCAACAAAAGTGAACAATACCAGTAGTAGTATTCCTTTGCTTTTCTTATTTTCACTGTTGCCTAAGGGAAAAAGAGGGTGAGTTTTATTATGGGCACAGGATTACAGGAAGGGTGGGAAATTAAATGAGTCTCAGAAATTTAGCACTAAAGAGGTTCAAAACAAGGCCTAGAAACTACTAATCTAAGTAGTTTATCAGTTTCTGAATGAGCTTTCATTCTCACCTGGAAGGACTGATTAGAATACTGACATCTTTACTTTTCAGTCATAGATGCCTTTATGATTACTTTTGACCTACTAGTGGTTATTCCTAATAATATCACCAACTCTCATGTAAACCAGGAGCATAAGTTAGTGGTCAGCGAGACCGATTAATCCAGAAAGTTCAGATCTCATCACTGGTTCAGTTCCTTCAGCCCCCTTAGAATACCACTAAAAATAGCATCTTTTACTTTATGTTTGTGAGCCGCAGCTGAAAGCCTGATTGTTTTAGAGCTGTGTTTTTCCTTTTCCACTTGAGGAGCTGGAGTAGTCCTGCACAGAGACTGAAGCAGGAGCTGAACTCAGGGCAGTGTTCAGACTGATGTTACTGCAGCATAGACTGACCTTAACCTGTTTATCAGATAAAACACCAGGTGACACCTGCACACATAGTATTAACACACCTGTATTAAAATTATGTATTACATAGACCAGCAATGCTTAGGAACCCTTACATAAACTGTTTCTGCTCTTGTTATATTTTTCTTTTTGAAGCAGCTTTTCAACCAACATAAAATGGGTGCAGTTATACAGAAAAAAAAAGTGTCTGTCTTTCATTATTCCCTTATTTCATACTGTCAGAATTTTTAAAATTCTGAAGAATCTCTAATATATTGGTTTTCCACTTTCTGTTGCAGGTGAAGGACCAACAGGAAGATCTGTAGAAGTTATCCTTGCTGTTACTTTGTGTATACTTTCAGTTGTTCTTTTGGTGGCTGCAGTATATGCTTTTGCAAGGTGAGATTTACATATCCTTGCCATAGCATGTTTGAAAACACTCAAAAATTGTTTAAAAAAGAGTTGAAACAGTCCTATAAATGTAATTTCGAAATGTCTTGATTTTTAGTTGGGGTTTCTTTGTTTTTATGTAGAAACTAAGGGAGAGACTCACCAAGAATTGAGTCCAGTGGGGGTAACTTCCATAGATGAAGAAGAAAATCCAACTTCTCAGGATAAATCAGAGCAGTAGCCTTTCTTAACCTTTCAGAGCCACTTCTCTATTGACAGATCAGAGTGTCAGCTGGTTATAGTTGTCATGATGGCTAATACTATTTACAGCTGGGTATGAAGTAAATATTCTAAATTCTATTTTCTGTCTTTGTAATAAATTTATCAGTTAAATACACTGAAGTCCCACAGATGGAAGAGAAATTGAGTTTCAATTCAAATAGTGAACAAAATGTCCATGCAAAGAAGGAGGCTGCATACTGCACACATGATGCGCGTTTGTTCATTCACTGGTTCTGTTCTTACTCAGCTGCTTTATTCAGGCTTTACCAAAGAATTTTTGCAGGAAAACTAAAAGAATACAGCACATAGATTCTTTCCTCTGAATTTTAGATAACATGACTTCAGTATTTGACTAAACTACACTGTTAGAAGGGAGACAAGAATAAAGACCAAGGAAGGATTCCTGGCAATCATTTTTCAGTTTCAGCCTGTCAAATCAAAGTATTGACATATGTGTCCTTAAATCTTCTGCATGTGTATTTTTCACTATTATTTTCTGTTTAGAATTCGGCAAAAGCAAAAAGAGGGAGGCACATACTCCCCACGAGACGCTGAAATTATTGACACGAAATTCAAACTGGATCAGCTGATCACAGTGGCAGACCTGGAGCTGAAGGATGAGAGATTTACACGGTAAGTGTACTCCTTAGGCAGAACAGTAATCCAAAGGGTCTGTAGCCATGACCCCTTTCTGACCTTTGCTTGTTTGGAAGTGTTTGTGCTGTTCTTATTTACACAGGTCACTGAGATCCTTTTTCAAAGAATGACCTCCATCCTCAAGACACTTCTCACTAGCTTTTAGAAAATCACTTAATCTTAAGCTCTTTTTACAACAAGATAAAAATCTAAGTGCAAATCACTGTATAATTGTGTTAGCCAAAGAAGGGCTGCATATTTTCGACATGCAGAATTTCTGGGTTTTTTTAATGGTCCAATTTCTTGTGCAGACTGCAAACTTACACAAGCTTTTTGAAAAAGCCAGACTCATAGAAGTCCCTGTCAACTAACTGAAGAACAAATCAACTAATTCAAGAACAAATCTGTCATTGTTTAATTGACATTTAGAAAGCAGGGTTTTTTTAAACAGAGGGATTGGCATAACATCTGGGTTTCTGTGGAGTTCAGCACACTGGCTTTCCTAACATCTACTCATTTAAGGTGCATGTAGCAATTCATATTTTATATCTGACAAGAAATCTTGTCACAGATATTTATCAGAAGGACTGCCAGAAATATTGATATTATTCACCAAATAAATATAATGGTGATTATTAATAATATGTAACATCCAACTGAGTTAGAAATGTTTGGTGAACATTCTTCACCTGCCTGTATTTTCCCTGCTGTGTCACAGATGAAACACTGTGGTAGGCAGTCTCCTTAAAGATGAGAAGCCTAAAAGAGTCTTACCCTAGTAGCCAAATATCCTACTGTTGCAGACTAGGAATAGCCACAAGATGAAAGGTTGTAGCTGTTGACCTGGGGTTTTTGTGAATGTCTGTGTGTGGTACAGAGTAAGTTGATTGCATGTACAAACCTGTTCAAAATAGAGCACACAAGAATGGCTGCTTCTAACAGATGAGAAAACATACTGAGACTCATCTGGAACTCATTGACGTAACGGCTGGGGTATGTCCTGTGCGGGGCACTTGTTCAGATAGCAGAATTTAGTACCTGCTCATAACAGTGCAAAGCAGCCTCTGAAGGCAGAACCACTGACAGTGCACTGCAGTAACTGTGCCTCAGATAAATGATCTTGATGTATCTTCAAAAATTAACTTGTTTCCACATCATTAGCTGAATAAGAATAGTGCTAATGTAGTTTATGTACTAAAGTGTTACTGGATTTTACTTCCAGATACTCTTCATTTTTCTTTAGACGCAAGGAGATTTTTGTCATCCAGTAAGTTTTTGTATTATTGAAGCAATATGGTGTGTTTTCCATTCTGTTCTCTTAACCTGTGTGTTATCGTACTATATTGAATAATATGGATAATCAAAATGAAATGTCAATCTTTGCAGATATTCTAATGACCAACAATGATATTTGTCATCATGAAATTCTGTATATTTTTAGTCCCTAAGGTTGAGTTATAGGAGTTCCACAACTATTTTGAAATAAATCAGGGCAATTTTTAAATAGAAATTATAATACATTATGGAAGTATAGCCCTGATATATATAACCTATCCTTGAAACAAAGGTAGTGCAAATGTGACATAAGAAACCTGCTGTTTCTTTCCTTTGGAAGTTAGGATATATGGACTTACGAGAAATTCTCTTTTTTCCTCAACTGTCTTTAGTACACACACAACAGCTGTTTCATGCTATGCTTCTACAATCTCAGCAACATACCCACACAGCCAAATACCCTTTGTTGGTTTGGAGATACAATTCTGCCACTTTTCTGTCTAAATTTTGTGTATTTTAAATTATTACAGTCTCAGACCCTAAAAGGTAATTGAAAACTGTAATATTTCATACCTATGTATACTTCATTATGTGATTTATGCACAGCAAGACTTTTACTGAACAGTGCTTCAGCAGTTTTAGTTACCTCACCCTTATTTTAATGAGTCAGTCTCACGATTTGGTTTGCAATTTGTCATGTCCTTCCATCTGTATTTTTCTCTTCCCTCCTTTCAGCTGTCCTTTAATGGCCAAAAGCAAAGACTCTCTATTTTTGTCATTGTAAGGTACAGGATGCAGGTGGTTAAAATTTGGGATTATTATTTTTCAAACTGCAGTGGCACTGAAGCTACAGTAGGCTCCTTGCCCAGGTCCTTTGTTGAACATTATGACAAACTGTTGAAATTTGAAGTGCAGGCACTAATTGAGAGCTCCTCAGGACAGGATTCATGACATCTTTTCAGCTGGAAGACAGAAAATGTCCCGAGGTACTCTCCTAGATAACATGAGGGATAATGAGGGGCAGGATATCCTTTACCTGTTCAAAATTTTTTCGTTTATTTTGGCTTTTTTTTTTTTAAGCCTCGAAGAATCTTTTACTATGTGTAATGTTCTGTTTTGGTAATGTCAATAGCCAAAAGGGACATTTTAGGTGTCTCTAGTAGCCGTCTTTAATATAGCAACTTCCTTCCTCGTAATGATGAGTTGTATCAAGGAGCAGGCAGAAGCATGGCAGCACATACCAAGGCAACTTACTGCAAAACCTAATGACTAAAATAGTTTTGTTTCCTGCTTTTAGACTTCCACAGTTGCACCATGAAAGAACTTTTTACCTTTTGCCATTGGGGAACAGTTATGTTGAAATCAATTACAGTCCCAGTTCTTGTGTTGACCCTATCATTCTCATGATTTGTGGTTAGAGCAGTGACATGTTAGCATGTTTAATTATTGTATTTAATGTTGATGACTATAGTCTAACCTTCACAAATTTCCCATGCGTTTGGAATGGGCATCACTGCATTTGCACAATCTACACTGGCCGCATTTAGGTAGCTATCTCAGCTGTGTCTGCAGAGCTTGCTGTGTTTCAGTTCGTGGCATCTTGCAAGTGTATGAGGAGGGCAGAGATGGGCAGATTCTTTTACCAGACTGGCATGTTTGTATTTTTCAGATAGCAGTAAATCAACTGAAATCTGGTCCAGCCTCCTACCCTGAAAGGGCAATGGAGAGTTTGTGTGAAAATCCTAGGTGATAGAAGAACAATATAGTTTTTTTCCTCTACCTACTAATCATCCCATTCAGTGTTCATTTGAAGGGGGAAACCAGGTTTTTGGTCACTTCTCTGACATTATATTATTTAGCTACTGTAAATCAATAAAGGCACACAGGTGCAGCTGACACAGTTCATCCACAGAATCAGAATACTCTGCCCTGCTCCATGAGATCCTTCTTGACTGCCCCTCATCCACTGTCTCTTCAGACATTCTCTCATGCTTAGTGAATCACGGCTTATGATCTTGGCTCATATTCTCAGAAAATTTTTGCAGCTGGTATCTCATGAGGAAAACAATAAAGTGGAAAAAGATTTTTCTGTTCCGTATGAATATGATTGGAAATACATTTTATCATTCTGAGATCAAAAATTCAATAGCTTGAAGCTCAGCAAACGCTCAGTATAGGTTAATCAAAACATTATCTTTCACACATTTTTATAACTTCTTTAATATGATGTATTTTGCACTACAAAAGTCAGTTTGAGTAGAAAAAGAGAAATTTAAGTGTGCCAAGCATTCCATTTTGACAATTTTGAAACTTTTTTGTGGGTAACATTTTTTTTTCCGACCAGGAAATTAAAGGAAAATCGCATTTCCAGTAGTAGTCTTTTAAAGTAATGATCATAATAAAGAAAATTATTGACAAACTTCAATGTCTAAAGTTACTAATTCTAGCTAGTACATATACACTGTGTCTCACCAAGTCTTTGTTAAACAATTTGTCAGTTGGATGTAGTTTCAGAGGGCATGCAGGGAATGAAGTCCTACTGAATTTAGTGGAATAAGAGATCTTTATGAATCCAAAATGCTAACCTTGAATGTTTGAGACATACATTGCATTGATGGTGGAGATGGTGTGAGACAGCTAATAAGAGTAAAAAACAACCTTGTTCAAAACATATATAGCCCACCAACCTAAACTGAATTAAACACTGTTTCATTAAGCACACTGAATATACATATACTGGGTGCTCTCATTACTTGCCTTTTACAACAGGTCCACAGGGTTCGCCAAGTCGCTCTTCAAAGCAGACATTGATCTTCTGTGAATAGATTCTGTCCCTAAATTTTCAGGGTGCACCAGGTTTGGTGAGATACAAGTAACTCTCCCTTGTTCCAGGTGCTTACCTAGGAGACAACTTCTCTGGCACCCTGCTTTTGCATTGCTTTCTGCAGCAAAGATAAAGCCATTTAGATCCCTGTTTTTTTTCAAACCTTTCCTTGAGAAGTTGCACTTTGTGGTCTCCTTTGAGGCTTTTGTTTCACTCTATGTGAGACGACTTGTCAAGAAAATGGGGTCAGAAGAAATATTTCTGCATTACAGACACTGTAGCCTGTGCAAATACCAGGTAATTAGAACTCCTTATGGAAAAGTATTGTGTAGAAAATGATTGTCTGATCTTATCTTCCCTATATACTATGCAATCAATGGGTGTCTATATTTGAGGCAAAAATTTTTTACACACATTAATTTCTATAGACCAGCCTGATTCTTTCTTTGTATAGACAGACCTGTCTTCCTTGGAGTAGGGATAGGCATGGCTTCTGCCTTGCCTTTTTCTTCAACAAGCTTCCCTTTAGTAACCAGCTGTCAAAAACAGGCTTCCTGAAATTTGTCCCTCAGGAGAACTAGGTTTATGAATGGATGTGTCCTGGTACAATGGAAGAAATGACCATGTGTTCTCTTTCCTTAGGCCTTTAATATGTAGGAAGGGTTAAGCTCCATATTGCTTTCAATTAACTTGTTAAAAATTAGTTCCTCTCTTGGTCCTAGGAAGTGTCAGTGGTGCTTATGAGTTAAGCCTTTTGCCTACATAGTAATTTCTGTAGTTTTCTGGTTGGACGAAATTTTAATTCCTTGTGGATTTCAGATGATTGACCCAGAGAGAAAGCTGAGTCTGTGTGACAATATGTCTTCAGTTATCACTGCCAACACAAATAAATGGCTTCTTTCTAGCTCTATCATAAGTAATCTGAGTGGGATTCAGATTTTTGATAGTCTTCAAAAAAACCCCACACATGAAACAATACACTGTTTTAAAAGAAAATCAGATTTAAGGCAATAAAGCATCCTTTATCTTAGAGAATGTTTTTCTTTCCTCATTTCAAAGTCAGACAAGAGGGAATCTGAAATGGTCCAGCTGAAACAGGGAAATTTTCATCTTCAACGTTTGATTCTAAATTATGCTTATCAAGATCTAGTGATATTTATATTTTTAAGTTTTATACAAAACACTGAGAAATGTGCAGGACAAGATTACAGATAGATGAGTATTTGTTCACTGACAAAATACTGTAAGGTTATTACTATGTATTCCAAGTCAAGAGACATAGAAAAAATACTATTATTTTAAGCCTAAGGATGGTGAAACAGAGCATTGCTGGAAGTCTTTAGTGAGAACACAAAATTCATCCCTTCTGAAGATCCTTACACAGCAAAGCCAACTCATTTGCCACAGTTAGACAAATTAGACATTAATTTTCCTATAAGCATTTTAAAGTAAGTCATCTTATTTTATGAGCTGCCAAGCCACTGCTACGTGCACTTGCTACTCACAAAATTGTGACAGTTCAGCAGTTCTAAAAATCAAGTTCTTCACTTAAATTTCCACAGATAGGTTTCAGTGCCAACCCATAAATGCCTTGCTTCTTAAAAAAAGTGTTGGATCCATGTACCTTCAGCACTGAAGTGCTAAATGGCATACCTGGATTGCTTATGTACAGCTCAGAAGTAATTTTTATTCTGTAATGACCAAACTGCATTTTCTTACTGCAAATTACGTGCAGTAAGCCCCTCAGTGCTAAAGCTTTCCGAAGAGAGCTAACTGTATTTGAAAAATTACTAGAATGCCAACTGGGGCATGACTTTTTTCTGTTCTATGGTGAAGATAGGTGAATTCAAAGGAAAAAGAAGTGTAACTTCTCTTCAAGGTCTGTTTATCATTTTGTCCTGAAAAAAAAGCCTTTTAAAATGTTTCTGTTCTGCTCAAAGACAAATGTGTATTTTTGTGCAGTAATTAGGTACAGCTAATAAAAATCCTTTTTTGTTAGGAAACTTTAGCTCTATAATGTTGCCAATATTACCAGAAGGTAGTTTCATCGGCCACGTAATGCAAATAACTTACGTGATACAGTAAGCACAAGCTGTATGTCTAAACATTCTGAACAAATAGAGTTGCATGCTTTCTTGTCTTAACTGCCTTCTTTTTCACTCTGAAGCTGTCCTTCAGTTTTCTTAGTAAGCACCTTTATTTCTGTGAATACTTTTAACTCCAGTGAGACTGATCCAGTGAGGCTTTCATAGCCAGTTTGCTTTGTTAGAGTATAACAGTTCTAACAAAGTATGTACCACGAAGGCATCCTTAGTAGCCTTGAAATTAACTTCTCTGATGCTTAATAATAAATTATTCAACAATTGTATTAATCTCATTTTATTATCTCAAATTTAAATAATTAAGAATAACTTCATAAACCAACTATTTTTAAAGCAATTTTTTCCTTTTCTGCTAAAATTATGACAGCAGTACAGTAGACACTTGTATTATAGAACACTTTTGGTCATATTTTCTGTAAAAACGTATATTTGGAGGAACAGACACATAAAAGGGGTACTTAGAGTTTTTTGAAGGAGCAGGTTATCTTTTAAACTGAATTATTAAAAACTTTTTTACTTGGTCCTTTAGATAAGCTTTGTGAGGCTGACTGCTCAAAATTTGGTTTCTAAATCCATTCAGAGGCAACTATGACCAAGTTTCAAGGCCATCTGAAAGTGCCCTGAGTATAGATGCTCATGTACTATCTTCATGAAACCTGCTGTGAGATCGAGTTAAAAGATTTAATATGTATCACAGTTTTAAAAATTGACATAGACAGAAACAGCAGTGAACATGTGAAAAATGAACATGAAACCAGGACACTAATTTTAAAAATCTTTAGAAAAACAACCATAGCTGCATTTTATGTAGAGGCACACCAGTAGCATGATTCATCTGTGACTCATTTTAGATATCTGCTTCAAATGAGATAAACTTACACTTATTTCTCCTCATTGATTATAAAAGAAATCTAGAGTGACTAAACTAAGAAATAGGTGTCTGTGTTCAGTTAGATTAATTCTATCCTGATGCTCTGAAATGGCCCTTAGAAGAATGATATTGGGTAAAGAATGCAAAATAAGGCCTGTAAATATATATGTAATTGTGTGCAGCAAGTATGGGTTTCCCAGGGCCATATGAGCCCAGAGCACTGTAAAGTGATTCAAAGAAAATGATAGAAACTGTAACTATGTTATTCATAGCTGCCAATACCTGAGATAAAAACTAATCAAGACAATCACCCAAGATACCTGAACTTGAATCCATAAGGGAAACCAATCTTTAGTTACTTGGTATTTAATCTAGAACCTTTTAACATGCATGATATTGGTTAGCTCTCAGTTTGCTATATTTAACAAAAATCTCTGTTGCAGGTTACTTAGTTATAGAAAATCCATCAAGTAAGTTTATTAAAGATTTTTATGTTTTGTTCATCGATGAGTCTCAATGTGTGGTTCCCTCCTCTATGTTTATTAGAAAAAAACTCCAAGCTGCGTATAAATCATAAAAGCATGACTAATTGCATGGTAACTGGAGAAATGCTTTCGCTCTCTCTGGGGTGAAGCCTGCATGTCTGTGTTTTAGCTTGGGAAGTAATACAGGGTTATTTAACCTCCTCAGGATTTAAAAACCATGTCATTATGAGAATGAGGTCACTGCAATATTTTATATATCTAAAACCTTGCAATGTATAAAATGTTTTCTGTGTGACAAAGAAGTTTTATGTACCTTAGAATGCAATAAGTTGTTCACAAATTTACTTTAATGTCAAAACCTCGCCTTGAAGTGCTGTTACCTATAAAAACAATCATAGCCTACAGTACTGTTAACATTAGCAACATAAAAAATTTTGTGAGGGGGAACAACAAGGGGATAAAATGTTTCTCTTTTAAGTGATTGAAAAGAAATCAAATAAGCACGCTGTAAGCAATTTATAATTTTCTGCCTGTATCAGTTTCCACTGAACTGGAAAACATTGTTTATTAATAAACTACAGTTAAATAAAAAGAATGACAAAAACATTCCCTATCGGTTTCTAATCCTTCTGTCCTTACTTTTAGGCCAATAAGCAAGAAATCCTTTCTACAACATGTTGAAGAGCTTTGCACAAACAACAACCTAAAGTTTCAGGAAGAATTTTCGGTATGTTGCTAGCAGTTGTCACAACATCGCAAGACCTTCAGTCGTTTCATGTGTCACATTTCATGTCCATTTTAAGCAGGCAAGGCCATGAAGGACTCTGGCCTTGATAATCAATACCCAATTACCAGGTTGATTGTTTAGAAAGTAATAGTACCCTGATTTGGATTCTGCAGTCTATACTGCAACCTGGTCAGAATTATTCACCTTAGTGTCAGCCAAAGATGATCTTCTTTAGTCTCCAGCATTTCAAGACCACCATATTTATGTTTTTACATATGTAGTGTTGCATGTGTAGGTTACCGAAGAACAAGTTATTTAGAGTTTTCTAACATATACACAGGTATATTTAACAGCTATAAATATGTTCATTTTCCTGAGTGATGATGGCTCCAAAAACAGAGTTAATGTTCATTCTGTGAAATTTTCCAGCCCCAGTCATACTGCCACAAAACTCAGAAATGTTTTCCTTTCATAGATTTTGGTGCAGAAAGTAAAAGGTTTGCACATGGTACTTTGCTTTTTGCTCCTCTGCAAGTAATGGGTTGTATTTGTTATACTCCTCAGAATAGCTTCCATGTGAACAGCCTCCACCTCCACATGAGCAGATGAACACAGCAAACCTGTCTTTCTTTCTGAAAAGAGCCTAGTTCTCAAAATATACGTTGCAGATAATATAATATATGTATGGTTTCAAATTTAGATTTCAAATTTAGATTTTCACAATTTTCATTAAGTAATATTTTATGGCTCTCGTATTTTTTTCTCAGCAATAACTTCTTGTTATTTCAGAATCTTTATCATCATTATCTTTCTTAACACATACAGTCGTTTGCTCAAAAATAATTTGTCATTGTCCAGTGACTTTATAATTTTGGATTTATAAATTTACCATGAATAATTTACCATTTGGATTAACAAAAATTAAGGTTTAACAATTGGCTTTTCTTCTGCTAGATTATAATACTTCAGTTTCCAAGGGAACACTAACAAAAGTGTATAAAGATTAATGATATTTCCTACAGTTTTTCGTTATGCTTATTAGGTAAAATTGGTCTGGATTTAATAATAAAAAGCACCATAAAATTCTCAGAGCAGTAAAGTAAGAACATTTTTTTCCTAAAGCCAGAAGTGTTATTCCAGTTGAGCAAGAATGATTGTAGTTACATTATACATGACTGAACAGATGAAGAGTTTTACTATCAATAACACTTTCACATGTTAACATTCAATACTAGAAATTCTCTAGTGAATTCAAGTGCACTGGAAACTGAACATGAGAATATGATAATGTACACTAATAAGATGCTAGTATGTTCCCTGTGTTGAATTTGGACTGTTTCACCTAGCAGTCTTCCTAGAAAATTCCAAAATATGCTTTGGTAGGTAAAGTACTCTTGGGATAATTTACAATAGGCAGTTTGTGGACAAAAAATATGGTTTGGAGTTTTCCAGCATAAATGTGACTCTTTCCATTTCACTTACTCCTGTAATCCAGGGACATTCCTGGTTTCATCTAATTTGCTTGACTGACCAAACTGACATGCCAGGACATCTTCAGGAGTCAATCTTGGTCCACATGTGAACATGACCTGTGTGTAAATGTGATGAGAAGGGAATCTGGACCTCAGAATGTACCTGGATCCATTTCTTGTCAGAGAAGACAAATTTAAAGAAATCATAGGGAGCCAAAGTTACTGATGATGGGCACCACCTCACCGCTATTCAAACTTCCATCTTTCCAGCTGATTCCTGTGTCTCTCAATACATTTGGGAACTTACTCTTTTCTGGTAACTGGCAAATTACTGAAACAGAAATACTAGTGTAATACTTGTTTTATAAAAAGTTCTGTTCATGAATAAAAGAATGAAATACTTCAAAATGTCACCACAGTGCCATAAAATTACTATAGTAAACAAAATGCAAATTGTTTATTTCAAAGTTTTATGAGTTTGCAAAGAAACATGGCTTCTGTGACTAGTTGTTTTGGAGTCAGGAAACCCAAATAGTCTTTCCCTAAATCTGAAAATAATAATTAAGACTGAAATCCCTGCTGACGCAGAGAATTGATACAAGGCTTTTGAGCACTTGTTCAGTTATGGAAGCATTATTATGAAAATAACAAGATCTGCTTCTCTATTTCCTTTCTACGACAAACTGCTACCAGTACAGTGGTGCTGCTTCTACACCAGTTAATTGGCAAGCTAAAGTTCAGAAGAGTGAGGCAAATGAGGCAAGTTGAAGTTCACATGATATGGGATTCCATGGCCCAAAACACTTGAAAAATGCAAAGTAGGCATTTTGTGTATGTCCTTCCTTCATGAAAGCATTCAATGACAGAAACTTTGTGAGAGAGTTTCAGTTTTCTGAATGAGAGAAATTTTAATATCTCCACCTTTAACTGTGTTTTACACACAAGGCTGACAAAATACTTGAAATAACAATGAAAGAAAAGCACTGTAGTAAAACAGTCTTGGTTTTCCATTTTTCATTGCACCTCTCATTTATTTATTTATTTGCTACTAGATTCCCTTTAAATTTTATTCATAAAATACAAACTGTCTCAAATACCTGGGTAAAAGGCCACTTGAAAATAATTAATATTGAGCCTGATAGTAAGGCTATCTGCCCAACTTTTGGAAGTGGCCCATGCAGACAGTAACCACTAATATTAAAAGACAAATTTGAAAGGTTCTCTCTACATAAGCAGCAAAATTTCTTATTGTGCTCATTCAAAGCAATAGGTAGATCTCTTAATTTGTATCTTGGATAGATACAAAAACCAGATTTGCATTTGCGTAACATTTGTCAAGCAAAGGGAAATTCTATTAAAGTTAACAATATATTTGGAATTCTGCCTTTTCTGAGTTTTCTATTCTCTTAGCACCATGATGAGATCATCACTTTAACACATTTTCTCCATTAACAAGTACTGAAGTTGTCTCCACTCTTTTAATCAACTGTGTAAATGATGCCTGTTTATGCACACAAACATCCTCATCAAAAAAATGCCTCAACATGAATGATTTATCCATCTCAGTCCTCCAGCAGTAGAACTAATGACCAGTTATGAAACTGCAGTACAACCCAAAATAACTCTTCCCACCCCTTTCACAAACAATCCCATGCACAATAGCTAATTGCCAGTTGTTTCAACTTAATTAAATTCTCATCAGTTCTCATGCTGTACCACAAACCCTCCCAAGCTGCAGGAGTCAGGAAACGGCATTATTCAAGACTAAGGCTGAGTCAGTAGGGCACGGTAACCAAGCATGTGACTTCATGTAAAAAAACCAGAAAAGAACTACAAAAGGTGATAGACTGACTTTATCCAGGCTTGTAAAGGTGAAAGTTCATGTAAGCTTAATTGTTCAACTTGACAGCATTGTCTGCAGTGCAGCATCTAACACTGCTGGTGTAACTGGGGTTGACAGTGAGGTGGAAAGCTCTGTAATGCTTCCAGCTGTTCTTAGAAATGCACTGTTGCAGAATTGAAGAGTTTTTCTTCTTACTGGATGGTTGTGTCATATTTTAGATTCACTCAAGTGCAAAAGTTTTCCAACAAACATTTATTCCTCTGCAGGAACTTCCCAAGTTTCTTGAAGACCTTGCTTCAACTGATGCTGATCTGCCTTGGAACAGGTCTAAGAATCGTTTCCCAAACATAAAGCCATGTATGTGTGTTTACTGACCAGCTCCACCATTTTGCTCTTTACTTTCAATAGTGTAACAGATATTTGGAATGCAAGTGTATTTTTGTTTGATCTGTCTTTGAAATGGCAGTACAATCATGTCCACATTATGAAATAATTTTCTGTCAAGTAATCCGTCTTTACTTTGTGGGGTTTTTTAAAGACAGTTTTATTTGCAAATAGCTTTCAACTTACTCTCACAAGCTTTAATATGCAGGTGCAAGAAACTGTAGCCTCAATAGTTTCTTGGCTTTGTAATTCAAGCCATGTAGCAAAGTCTTTAACATTCTTCCTCATTGGCTTTTTTTCCCCTTTAGAAAGAAGTAATTTTTAAACATATAAAATCCACATGTTTGTGCATCCAGCTACCTCAGAAGTCTGGATATGCTTTCTTGTGGATAAGTGTATGTGTGCTACAAAAGTTCCACAGAAGATCAGAGTGACTGTATGATAACTTATAAGCCCAGGCTAGATATTATCACAGGAGACAGGAGTCTGTCTCTCTATACTCAACACTGCTTCATTTTTCAGTTAATAAGACAAGAAATGTCATTATTATTTTAGGCTTTAGCTGTGATGTGAGATGGAGTGCATGGCATTCCTTGGTTAATAATGCTACATTCTGTGCTATTAACTTTTCAGAGCAGCTGTTCCTGCTATCTACTGCCTTGTTCAAGACATACTCTAAGTTACAGTCACTAAAAATTTATATTCATGACACACAATAAAACATAAACAGATATGTTTAATAAATATTTAACTTTTTATTCTAATGTTATTTACTAAGTTGGGGACCAAACACACATAACATGTTTCTTAGATTTTGTAATTCCTGCATACGTACTGTGGGACCAAATCAGAAACCCTGTTTTTTATTTTTTTAAATTACTTAACCTTACATCCAAAAATTAAAACTGCGGAAAGTGCCAGAATCTGGATCAGATCTGTGACCTGGGCAGCAAGTATATAGGAAAAACTATCAGATCCCTGACCCTGCTCTCTGATTCACACAGAAGTTGTATGTGCTAGAACAGCTGGGCTTGAAGTACACAGGCTGCTTGTAGATAGAGAATCCTCCCATACATACATCACATTGGAGCTTTTGGCTCATTCACCATTTAAATTCAAAAGTATTGTGTACCACATGTCTGGAACATTAAAGAAAGACCATACAGTAATGGAAAAAATTTCAATTACCTTTGTAATTAGTGTTCTACTCAGTCAAATACTGTTAGATTAGCAACAATAACTGTATTTTTGATTTCTTAGCACTCCAGGAATACTTTTTACATGTTTTATGGTTTTTGAACAAATCTTTTAGTTAACTAGACTTTACTTCCATGATAGATAATAACAACAGAGTAAAGCTGATGCCTGATGCTGGTATTCCTGGATCTGACTACATTAATGCCAGCTATGTATCTGTAAGTAGAAAGTCTGTCACATTTTTACTGTATATGTTTTCTGGTAGTAGAGTTAGAAGATAATTTGCTAGAAAAACAGGATTCTAATTTTTTTTCATTCATTACAGCCACTGTTGCCATGGCATTGTTCAAGTGGCCCCTGTGGCACTAAACACCACAATTTAAAAATATGCATATCCCATTTTCATTGCTAAGCAATGATTTCCAGTAGTAATCAAAACTGTGTCCAGCAAATTGCTTCTTATAAATTTTCTCATACCATTATCATTAAAAACAATAGTGGAACTCCCACTGAGGTCAATTGTTTAAATAGGTGTTATTTGGTCTCTTGATTCAGGGGTTAAAGTTCTTGTATATGAATAGGACAATGCAAAGATAACTGAACTGGAAACTTTCACAGAAATGGTTAACAGTTTTGGCATGCTCCTTATTATTTTGTGAAAGTTATGATGGAGGAAAATGAAAGTAGGCTTCTTGAAGAAGAAAGTAATGCTATATTTTTCATCCTCAGCTTTGTTCCCAGACTTTCCATTTTCTTATTGTGTGCTCCGTAAATTCTTCATCTCTATTTTTATCTCATTTTTGTCCTGTTGAAACTCAAAGTGTGAATTATAGTTATGCACTTAATCTCTTCTAGCAGTGGCTGGTGATCTCACATGAGGTCAAGACTGGGTTTACACTAAACACTTTTCAAACACATAGCAAGACATGCAGACTGTAGTGTAAACAGATGACACAAAGGAAATTAGAAATAACTTTTCCAGGTAGCTAAGAGACATTACAAAGAATAAGCAAGAGAGATGAGATGATCTTCCTTTCTCATTAGCAAATGCTATTTATTCCCTTTATATGGAATGTCTTTGTTCTGAGGGTTAGCAGATAGGAAGACCCATGCCACTTGATGCTGGGACTATACACGGAATGACTGAGAAGGAAAGCAGGCAGCTTGGAGCATGGCTTAGGCTTTACCCTTCTGTCACTGACAGGCCAAGCCTTAGGCAGGGAACACTAACAGCAGCTTCCAAACAGCTGCAGCAAAAGCCAGCTACAGAGTGTTCCCTGCTGAGATTTTGCTTCTCTGCATACATTTTGGGTGACCCTTCATCAGTGAATAGGCATTTTCAGTGTTATGGTTTCCCATGGCTAAAGTTTTGCCCTTTATATGCTCTCACTTTCCATATTTGTAGATGTATAAATATGTAAATGTATATTGCTGAAAACATGCAATATGTATGTGTATTTACATACCTAACTGCCTAGGTCTATTTACATATGCACGTTTGTAAAGAGAGGAAAAGAGAAGTCTTGCATACAGTTTTAACAAATGGGAACTCTGCTGCTGCTTTTGCTTTCATTGGTTAAACAAGGTCACTAACTGAACTGTGAGCTTTGCATCCCTGAATTACAGTTTCTCACCTCACTCTTAAACTGAGGAGGATTAACATAGTTTCCCATTGCCACCTGTTCTCTATATTATAAATGGAGTAAGTAACAGGCAGCTGTGAATTATAGGGCTATAATTCCAACAAGAAGCTTTGGTGGTGCTATAAACCACTGTGTCAGTAGTTTTGAGCAATAAGCAGAACTCTGTGATATTATAAACTGCTGGTTCTACAGCATAAATTTATTGCTATTATTGCCATTGTTATTTTAGAATTTCTGTAGTACATAATAGTTCCTCTAGGTACACTTCTTTTCTGTGAGGAACCACATCCAGGTGAACTCAGGAACTCACAGCACTTACACAGATTTTTTAACAAACTTCCTTCTTCCCAAGTTTGACACCAATTTATAAATTAATTAAAGAGCAGATGGCAACACTAAAATAAAAGTCAACACCTACAGTAGGTTTCTTGAAGACCTTTCACTAGAGATCATTTATTTGAGTAAGCTCCAGCTGTAAGTTACAGCGGATCCCTAACAATTACCAAAGAACAAGGTTATTAGTGGGTGTATTACTTGCACTAGCTCTCAGACTGCTCCTTAGTTGTTTCTCTGGCTCCACTGCTTCTTAGCACTATTTAATTCTACTTTGTTGGCCACCCCTTGACATCATTCTTGGTGGCCTCTGGCTGGATCTGCAGTAAGGCTAATATGAAGGCTTTGATATTTTAAAATGGGAATTGATGACCTGATGTCCCTGTAATTTCTCTGCTAAATGCATTTCTATTATCATGGCACTTCCCATACTTCAATGGAGTACTGATCCATAACTGGACTACCAAAAATGCCATTACTTTCTTAGTTTTCCCAGGCAGCCTGCCATGCAGTGATTATCCAGGAATATGCCAATTCGCTGACAAGGTTTTAGCCTTAGGCATGGCAGATAGAGGCACAACTATGAGTCACATGCAAACACTTTTGTTTCCTTGCCAACATTATGTATTAAATATTTTCTCTTTCTTAGGGCTATTTATGTCCAAATGAGTTTATTGCAACTCAGGGACCATTACCAGGAACAGTGGGTGATTTCTGGAGAATGGTGTGGGAGACAAGAGCTAAAACACTTGTGATGCTCACACAATGTTTTGAAAAAGGACGTGTAAGTTACAGTGAACCAGTTAAAAGCATTTGATACAACTGGAAATTCTGTATGTAATTTCTGTCAATATTATAATATGATAATTGTTAATTAATTAGTAATCATCTCCCTGCAGATCAGATGTCATCAGTACTGGCCAGAAGATAATAAACCAGTGACTGTGTTTGGGGATATAGTGATTACTAAATTGATGGAAGATACTCAAATAGACTGGACCATCAGAGATCTAAAAATTGAAAGGGTAAGGTACAACTCAAAGTTGACTGAAAAAAATTCATCCAACACCCCAGAGAACATCAGATATGCTATATTCCACCCAACTACCCCCTCAATATTCTTCTTTTAATCTTTTAGTGCATATACATTTTACTGCCTGGATGTCCTGCATTTTGTTTTCATTCATGTTTTGTTTCCTGAGAATATCTGTCACAAAGAGCTCAGATATATGTCCAACATGCTATGAAGGGCCTATTAAGGTTACTGAAGCTCTGGTCTGGTGGGAGGTGAAGTTTCTACTTGGACACCTCAGTGTCTGTTCTAGAAAGGAGTAATCCTAACCATTCTGGGATCAGACAAATCCCTTTGAATGTATCCCTCTCAGATTAAAGGGCAAGATTCTCTGGTGCAGCTGCTTTGCATTGTACCACCAGCCATTGGCCTCCACCCCCAGGAGATTCACCCAGTATAAGTATTACTCCCACTCTTTGCGCTGGGAAGGAGGAGTAGGGGTAGAGCAGAGATCTTCACCTTTGTCATGATCTACAACTACAGCTTCCACGCTTCGGAAAAATTATAACCCAGCATTAAGTCAGAGCAGCAGGTGGGCTCAAAAAGCAGTCTGGGAATAATGACCCAAAATTAAGTCAGCTTGCTTTCACGCTCCCAGCATTGATCTGTTTTGTGTGTAGTGCAGCCAGATCCTAGGACCTGAACCTGGCTTTCCAAATGCAGGCATTACCACCCTGTGGCATGTGTGTGTCACAAAGGGCACACAGCAGTTAGGGGCTTGTCTCAGCAGTCACCCCATAAGGATATGTTGTGCACAGAGAAACTGAACATTTAAAAATGATTGACAGAAGATAAACCTTTTTTCAGCTAAAAATAGAACATAGAGAAAGAAGACTGGAAAAAGGACTATTTAGAATAAAAATGAATGCCAGTGAAATGCAAAGTCACTTGTGTTAATGAGGATGAGGCTGAAAAGAAGATAATCTGAATTGACTGGGTGATCCATTTACTACAGCTGAACTACCGTGCACAAGAAGCTATGCCCTTCATAAGCATGTCATTAAATGTGCTGTATTGCTGGTTTTAAGATTGTACATCCATTCACAAGTGAGTGGATGCTTGATGATCTTCCAGTGAAGGCAAAAAGCATATGTGAAGCAAGTAACTCAAAACAATTGCCATTGTGCATCCAAAGTGACTTCTCTTTCATTTTTATGTTGATCAGTTTTAAAAAAGTAGTACAACTACAAAGTAGTTGCTGCACATAATTGTTCACAGTTGTTCAATATTTCTTGCAATATGAAAGAAGCAAGTAACTGGTTCAAAAGAAATTTTAAAGAAAAGGAACTGCTTCATTACGCATTTGACTAAACTGTGGTACTCCTTGCTGCAGGATATTGTGAATGCTAAAAACTTACAGGGATTCAAAAAATCTGCATAAATCAGTAAAAGAAAATACTGACAGGTACCATTAAATTTCAGTTTACTGTCTCTGACTGAGGAAGTTCAAAAGTCACAAACTATTAAGAATAGAAAGGATATTCTGGGGAACTACAGATACATTGTTGTAATGTTTTATAATGTTACCCAACTTTATTTTTTGACCACTTTTGGAAACGTGTATTGAACTAGACAGGCCTTTGGCATGATCCTGTTCTTTCATTTTTACATCCTTCAAAGCTAATCTATGTATCAGATCATAATCTCTTTTTTGAAGTTACTGTTGCTGCAGCTCTGATTGGGAAAGCATGAAAGAAAATATATCTGTGTTTACCAGTATATGTGTGTTTGCCTTCACTACACTGGATCAGTCTCGGAGTGGTTGCTTTTTTCTGAACAGATTTGTCATCCCAGCTCACTAAACTTCTAAATGAGCCATAGAAACTTCAACCCGCAATCTACAAATTACACTGATGTGATGACTAAAGTCAAATGAAGAGTGACTGCTGAAGTCACTAATACTTCCTGAAAGATGGACTTGATGCCATCCCTCAAGAAACATGCCAGAAGTTCTGTGCACAACAAATTATCCCTTCATGCCAGTAAATCCTATAATTATTGCACTATTCTAACTTTATTATTTACATGAAATTACTGAGACGGTTACATGTACCTTACTGAACCTTCTGTAGCATTTCTTCTGCAAAAACTGCATTATTTTGTGTTTTTCAGCATGGAGACTGCATGATGGTGCGGCAGTGTAACTTCACTTCTTGGCCAGAGCATGGAGTCCCTGAAACTACTGCACCAATTATCCATTTTGTAAAACTTATCCGTGCAAGTCGAGCACATGATAGCACACCAATGGTGGTTCACTGCAGGTAAGCATATTCACCAAATCATCATTTGGTAGCTTAGAATTTCAAGTATTAATGCACAGGGAAGTTGCCAACCATGAAGACTGAGTGCACAGATATGGTTCTAGTACGGACAGCAGTGAAGGTTTCTCTAGCAGTCCTTCTTAATCCTTCCTAGAAGGTAAAATGCCAGTGTCTGTTCTTCCATTTATGGAAATCCATTGAGGTGATGTCAGAGAAACAATTGCTCCAACAATTACCATAAAGTAGTGCTGGATTTATCTCCATATTCCTCTTTAATCATAAGAAGAGGAATAGCAAATGACATGTGTTGGTTTAAGTTACTTCTATTATAATTAGAGCTCTTCTTAAGAAGCAAGTATTAAAAATGTATTTTAAATGTACATGTCACATATCATAAGGAAGAAACTATTTGGAAGCCACAGAGAATGACAAATAGGAATAAGGGTTTGCATAGGCCAGATTTCAAAATTGGATGCCTGTAAACAGCTAAAACCTATATTTAGGCTCTTAAATAAATGGTCTGGTGGTTAGAGGCATTCAGCTGTCATAGTTTCCACTGATTTCATTATCACCCTTAAACTTCTGTTTCAAAGAGTAAGTGTGTGGGGACGCCTAAGTCTTAAAGAAACTGATGAGTGTGTTTGCAATTTTTGTGCAGGTCAGTGCTCCCACTGAAGGAGTGGGCTCCATGAAAGGGATCTGAACTCCTAGGTCTGCTACTGGGTCTTTGCCTCATTCTCACTCGGTGTGAGTCTGGAAATAAGCTGAAGGAAAAGATGGCTTTAATGCTACAAATCTTTTCCCAAACCACTTTACCATGCCATGGGAGTTCTTTTTATTTGTCCTCAGCATCCTATGGGTGCCACTCACAAAGGGTGGCAAGGACTTACTTATTTGATATTGTTGTCTTTGATGAACTTCTCCCTCTACTGCGAGGGCCAGAGAGACTATCACAGGAGAGAACAATATGGTCTTCATGTTTTCAGGACACTTATATTCTGTGGGGACTCTCTGCGAGTCCTATCCTCTTTTCAGAACAGAGATGTGTGAAGGGGCCAGCATGGGCCTGATACTCTACCTGTGCTCAAATTCCTGATGATTATAAAGCATTACTATATATTCTCATATCCAGAAAATTCATTCATTACTTTTTGCTCATTAGATCTTTCAAGTTCAAGAATTCTGCTATATATCTCTTGATTATCTGCAGAGATATGCCCTGCATTTATTGCACCAATTGCAGAGAAGTCTGATAGTAATTTGGAAATTATCCTGTTCATTATGAGACCTTGAAATAAAACACTACCTACCACCATGTCTTGTACACTCATCCTCCTTTAAAAGCATTTTCTTTTAAACTTTTTGCTAGATCCCATGTTGTTTTGTCTGAAGTACTGGAAGTATCACAGAATCCAAGTGTGATTTCACAAAATCTTATACTTTTTTTCCGTCTCAATTAATGAGTTCTAGAAAACTCACAGAAAACTGCAGGAATCCACTCAAACAGGTTTGGGTCATATAAATGAGTAATATCTCATTTTTATGATAAAAATGAAAAATCAAAAATGATGAAAATATGAAATTGTGAAATCAAAATTAGAAAATGGCTCAAATCCAGATTTGCTGATCCAATTCAGCAAGAAATTCACAAAATGTAAATACTGAAAAAAATATTTTGGTTTTTTTTCAAAAGTTTTTCTTTTCACAACAAACAATTTATCCAGAATATTCTAAGAACATGCTGAAAGCATTAAAATAAAAGCTTTATTTTATCTTGTTTATCATGTTTACAGTGCTGGTGTTGGAAGAACAGGTGTTTATATTGCACTTGACCATTTAACCCAACATATAAATGACCATGATTTTGTGGATATCTATGGACTTGTAGCTGAGCTAAGAAGTGAAAGAATGTGTATGATACAGAATCTGGTAAGATTTATCTATTCTGTTTTCCTGTTGTTGGAAAATTAGTCATCTCTTCTTCTGATCTACTAAACAAGACTAGAAAGCTCAGAACAATCAGCTGCGTAATACATTTTCTACCAAATCCTCCTTTCATTTATTTCAAGCATTGTGGAAATATATTGTATGTATCCATATATATTGTATGTTGTAAGTATACTTAGCCAGCAAAGTCGTGACAAGTGCTGAAAAGAGTGCTATTTATTTTCAGAACCTAAATAATAATTTCTCAGTCTCTAAGAAATTTTGTTTCAAGTTTTGAGTGAAGAACAGTTGTTAAATTAAAAATGGATTTGCTCACTCACTACTTCATTTGACTTTATTTACTACATAAGTGTAATTTTTTTGTGTGTGCATATGTGGCATAGTCCACCAAACTTAAAAATATTCATTTACCTTTGAACTCATTATTGATTCCTTGATTATTTTTCAATTGCTTGAAAGAAAATAGCACATATGGATAGATTGAAGTACAGATTTCAAACTATTCAAAATCAGTGGTGGGTTTTGGGTCTAAAAAAGTACATTCCTGGCAGACTTATTTTGTATGGGCATAAGTCAGTGATGACCTGCTGGTGAGGAAGACTTCCTTCTGCTGTATCTGGAATTCTGAGTACATGTAAAGGAATAATAGAAGAATTCAAAGCTGATCCTAAATGCCCAGGGGAACGGAAATCAGCTTTATTTGCATAAGGCTTCTGGCATAAGTCTCCTGAAGGCCAGATCTAACCCAGGGCAGCCTGAAGCCTTTGAGTCTACCACGTAATTTACCAGCTTCTCTGTATGGAGGAGTATTTTCAGGCTGAACTTCCACATGACTGATGGATTTAAACTGATTTTAATGCAAGGAGTCTTGCTCCATTGGGAGTGCAATTCTGCTATTCCATATCACAGCAGAATATATAAAAAGTGTGTCAGAAAACACAAAGCAGTTAACCCTTCTTCAGAAGATTTTATGAGACCTTCGATACTCTGACTTGATGTATCCTGTAAGGTGCAGTCCGATTACCATTTGCTCTAAATTTTTATTTTTGAAGTCTTGATGCAGCTAAACAATTGCCAGCACTTTCTTGTGATGATGAATTCTGGGAATATTTTTTGGTTCTTCTTTTGCACTTTTGACAAGAAGTAGAATCATCTGAAAATAAATCGAAGGCTGGCAGACAATTTAATAGGAGCACTCACAAAATAAAATCTTAAAACAGTGAGACATTTAATAAGACCAATGTATGTTTTTAAAATATACATCATTTTTGTGTACCTCTTCATTTGAATATTTTGGCAGGGGCTAGAAAAAGGTGTGCCAAAATCAAAATGCAATGCAAGATGATGGTGTCAGAGTTCAGATTTCCTAACAAATGAAATATCCATCTGTATGCTAGCTGCAAAATTCTGAGATAGGCTGTTCTCTGTCCAGGTCATTTCTAGCTCATGTTTGCAAGACTACAAAAGTCAGATCAGCAACAAAACTTGCCCAAAGAGAATCAGTCCTGTAAAGTTTTATGGTGGATTCAAAATCAAGCTGTTCTGAGAGTTCTGTTATAAAACACGGTTGAGTTGCCTATTAATCAGATTTTATGTGATCAGCACAGAAGATATAAAAGAGAGGAGCAATTCCTTCCCAGAACTCAGTGTAGAAATCCCTCAGTCAAACTGTCTGTAAGATCTATGAGCAAAATAAATAAAAGCTGATTGCTCTCGGACCTGCTTGTTTATAGCTTCAAAATAATGTTTCTTTTTCTAACAGAGTCACAATCTGTTACTGTAGCCAGTGGATGAGAATAGTTAAGATTCTTTTTGATTCTATCTGGGAAAACAACTAGTTACACATAAAATGCCCAGGTAGCCTGCTTCACTCTCCCCTCGCAAACCCAGAAAGATTTTCATTGCTGCATCACCAGAAGGAGCTGTATGAGTGCAAGAGAGTACGGAGCTTTCGGAGTCTGCGTTCTGAACTGGAATAACCAATCTAAACTCCACTGAAACATAACACCTTCATTCTAAAAGTCCATTTTTGTCTGGCGGACATGTTAAAGTTTCTCTTCTTGTCAAGTACAAGGGCCAGTTTGAAGTAATGCTGTGCTATTATTTCAGTAAGAAAGTTATTGAAAAGTGTGATGGTACTGCATGCTTCAGGGGGCCTGTGAAAAGCTGTTTTAATTACCCACAGCTTTGGAGTTGTGACCATAAAATTTCTCCATGTAAGCAAATTTCTCTCATACATCTGAGACACTTGAATTGCAAATTGATGGCAGTTCTGAAACAAAATAGCAATTATCGAGCAGAAAAATTACATAAATATTTTTGTCTGTGCAAAAGTCAAGGGTAATCGTGATTTTGGCGCAGATATTCCAAATCCATCTTGATAAGGTCCTGGGCAACATGTTTTAGCTGACCCAGCTTGAGCAGTGGGCAGTTCCACCAGGTGGTCTCAAGAGATCTCTTCCAATCTGAACACATCTGTCTTATTTTCTGCATCTACACATGAAATACTTCTCCTATGTGAATATATGCTTAATCCATTTATTATATTTCTGTCTGTTTTCCTTCCTTTATTTCATTTGTACATTGCCTTATTTTGTTTTCCTCTTTTCAGACTTTATGTCCTGGAAGTGTCAAATTAACTTCAGTTGCCCACTCTTTGTGCTATCATCTGTTAAAAATGAGGCTACAGCTCAAGAAACATCACTCAAAATACCGAGTTGATTTGCTCCTAGCACTGGTGCATGCTCCTAAAACATATATGTTTAGATTTACTTGAACTTCTGCATTTGAGTGCACCCTGCTGGTTTTCTCTATGGTAGAGAGAGGAAAATTTTCTTATCTAGACATTACATTCATATGGTTCAGTTTCTTCAGTCTGCATCTAGTGGCAAAATGTCTTTTCACAGAATAAACAGTCACAGAAAATTGCGCAGTAGCCCATTACTCTCAGTTATGGTTAGTCTTATTTCATATATCTTACTGGTCATAAGGATTAACTTGGTTTGAAAATTTAAAGCATTATGCTTCATAATGATTGAAATCAGATCAGGCATAAACGATATGGTCACCCAAGTACTGAGACTGCTGAGTTAAATGGAGTTACTTTGAGATGTTTCTAGGTGTTACAGAAAAAGTGAAAGGGTTTTTTGGTATTACAAGTACATTTTTCTTCTAATCAAGCATCTTTAAATTCACATCTTACAGGCACAATATATATTTTTGCATCAATGTGTATTGGATCTGTTGACAGCTAAGGGAAGTACTCAGCCCTCATGTTTTGTAAATTACTCAGCACTGCAAAAGATGGACTCTCTGGATGCCATGGAAGGTAAGGAGATACAGACTGTGTCAAAATTATTTTTTCATAGCAGGTGCAATGACTTGTCCAGATTAAGAAGCAGAAAAAAGACCTTTGACACGCATTTTTTTGCTTCAAATGTATAAACATCTAGCCTTTTCCTGCCCTTTATTCCCCCTCATAGTAATAGCCATTGCTCAAGCTTTCCCCACTTTTTTCCATGCAAGATCTTTTAAATTCAGTGAAAATAGTTATCTGCCATTAGTTAATATTTGTTTACAAGATAGGTTAATGTAATGTATCTGTTTCTTCTGCAGGTGATGTGGAGCTTGAATGGGAAGAAACTACCATGTAAATACTAGGGGTAAATATTACAGAAAAGGAGATTTTGAACATCAAAGTCATATTTTTCTAAGCACAGGGGCCAAAGTGAATTCCCCTATTTTGTTGATTAAAGGAAGTACAGATGATTGAAACATCTTTTCTTCTATCAATGTGCCTTCATGAATAAGTTAAAGTATTTTATTCAGAACACCGAGCAATAATGGTTTGGAGTAGTTTTGCACAGACTGCTCTTCTGGTGTTATATAAATAGTATGTTCAGTACGCATTTAAATATAAAGTATATTTGAACACATTGCCTTTTTCCAAACTATCTTTGTAAAAGAAAAGTGAGCCAAATGGATGTAAAAATTTGTATTTCCACTGAACCTATTTTGGTGTGAATTTGGTGTGTTCTGCGTGTTTTGGTTTTAAGTAAAAGCTACAGTTTCTTTACTCATTCTTGCCAGACTGGCTTCAGTGTTGTGAGTTCTTACAGATTAATTCCAAGACCATGACAATGATCTTTACTTAACTGTGTTTTGAATATTTTTTTTACAAGTGGTAGCACATCAGCTCATGATCCTGAACAGGTGAAGAGTCACCTTCTGACATGGGGAGGATTATTCAGCTTTTACACAGTACACAGTAGCTCTTCAGGGACACTTGGGGCTATTTAAGTCATTTTATAATCAGCAGGTTGGGTTTTTTTAAATGTATAATGATGATTGCATATGTTCAGTGCAGACAAAAGTACTTTACATTCCTGCTACTTTTTCAAGCAGATAAAACAAAATAAAACTATAAATATATTATCTATTATAATGAATGCTAGATTGGCTTGTGTAATAGAATGTTTAGAATTCATTCACCTTTCTTGAATATAACACTATTCAGCATTTTGAAAGGTTGCTCAAAATTTAATATCAATGTATTTTATAACAAAGCTGTCAAGTAATAAAGTTTTTGCACCTTCCTCAGGTCTGACAAATCACAGTATATGCTGAAAATTTAGGGAGCTAATGTCTGGAGATTTAATAAAAGCAAACATCTTCCGCTCCTGATGATGATGATGATGATGATTATTATTATTATTGGAAATAGATCTGAAACAGGAATGAGATAAGCAGGAAGCTTGTATCTGAGAAGAAAAGCAAAAACTGGTAGAGTAGGAAGACCAGAGAGATAATGAAACTATGTGCCCTGGTTTTACATGGAAGTGACTATTCAATTGATATTATTGGATGGAAGAGTTGATTTTCAATTTTTTCTCAGTGTATAGAAATGTATCATCATTCTGAATAACAATGAAGCTGTGACCTTAATCTGAGATGCAAAACATAATAGCAAAGAGACTTTGCAACTGCCATCTTATATTGTGTTTAGACAGAAGAAATCAAAGCTGTCTTGTTGAGGCATCAAGCTCAGGGAAGTCAGACAAACCTCTTTAGAACCCTGAAATATGTATGTGAGAGGCTATTCTTGTGTGTGCCCACTCTGAACAGAATAGCCAATGAAGAGAACTTTCCGTTTCTTCACTGTAGCTACCAGACAGAAAATGCTATGCAGGAGGTAACATGGTACTTTTTCACAACTAAATGATGGTGTTTTTAGAAGCTGGCAAGGGTGGTTCAGTGAAGACCCTTTGTAATTTGGCAGAAAGTGCCAAATATCTAAAATGAAAATCAAAAGACAGCGTTGAAGGAGGTAGAAGTGGTCTACAGACATGTTTGGGCAGTCTGTCTTTTAGGAAGATCAACGGTATTGTGAACATCACCTGTTAGGCTAAAAAAGAAAACAATGCCTTTTAAAGCTTGGTAGGGGGAGAGAGAGGTGATGTTCACAGCTGTTCATGTCTCTGGCAAAGCATTCGGTTCAGCTCTAGTTTCATTTGGTTCCTATGAAACATGTGTTCTTCATTTATTATAAGTGTACTTTAAAGTATTCTGACAAATTGCTTAGAGGGACTTACAGATGTTTTTCGTGATTTGTGGTTGTACTTGGTAGCAGTACAGGGAGCACTGTGATAAATTGACATTATAAAGTCATAATCCTGTATAATCTTATATCCACAATGGTGGAATATCTGGAGGAAAAAGCTGAACCTTATGCAACTTAAGCACGTTTAGAACTCCTGGAGTTCATCTCTAAGTGTTTTCTGGCTTTTATAAAATACTTAATGGTGAAGATTCCTATATACTCCTGTAGGGGACCTGCCTGTGGTGAGACAACTGAATTCAGTTACGTGCTTGTCTGACAACTTAGTAAGAGACTAGAAAATGTGACTTTCTTTGCTGTATGAAAAGTAATTCAAGTACTTCACTGTACAATTTGGCATAAGCAATCTGATACATGCTACCTTGACCCATTTTGTACTGTCTCCAGGGTAAAAGCCAATATTCAGCATAAACTGGCCACAACTCAGAAGCTGCATGGTCAGGGAAAGAAGCATCTCCAAGCAATTCTCTCCAAATACTGGCTTTCAGTACAAACGCAGTAGTAGTTTGAACTTTCCTGTGTATCTGCCAATGTTTTCCAGGGACAGGGGAACATCTATATATCAAGAAATTCTTCCAGACCTCAGTTCAGTTATGAAGGAAGAATTTCCACATAATCTCTTGTCTTCCATCCCTCCTTCCCTTATTAAATGACACCTATGATGGTGCTACTGACAGCACTGAAGAGCTGGAGTCAAGCAGAATTTGTCCTATTGCTATTTTAAGAATATATTTATATATATGAAGCAGCACATCAATTCATTTTTAATGTCACAACTCAATTTTCTACAAATTCTTGGCGCTACTAATATAGCAAGAGTGTACTCTGCAAAGTTCGAAATGGAATGAATAAGAATTGGAGAAAAATTCAGAAATTCTGCAGGATTATTAAAATTGTATTGAAATTAGGTCACGCTGCATTAAATTATTTGGGAAATTTCTAGAGACTGATATATCCCCATACAGAGAAGGAGCAGTATTTTTATATACATATATATATATATATATTTACAGCCAGTTCTGCTGGGCATCATTACAAGAGGCTGCTGTCAGTGCCCTTAAAAAACTGACTTGTTCTGTTCACAAAGGTAACAGAAAGACAGCAGAATATTGTCTGTGTTGAATTTAAAGCACTTCTTATACTGTTGAAAGAATTGATGAAAATAATTGTGAGTTCAGTTGTGATTTTAGTGCATATATGGAGCTATTCAGTAATTTGATTTCATAACATTATGTGAAAGATTAATAATGTGAATTAATCTGTGTAACACCATCTATATGTTGCTGCAATACAGAGCATGCTCATAAGCAGTTACTAAGAAAAAGCAGCGAAGAGCAATGAGTCAATCATATTTCATACTAAGGTAGCAGTATAGGGAGATTTCTTGGTTGCATACAGAAATTAAAAAGCATCCTAGATGTGGGTATGAATTTGCAGAGATTCAGGATACAAAGCCCTGTGAATTCTGTGAACAGATTTTCTGAAAATGTTTTGACAGCAGGTTAAAATAAAATTTGAGAACTACATGTTTCAGAGGGTAACATATGTGTTAGCATAACACAAGATAATTTTCTGTCCATGAGAAATATACAGCAAAAATAGGTCCAAAATAATTTTTTCTTGTAAGACCTATGAAAAATATATAATTAGCCCCTGGTTTAGGGGATATACATATGGTAATAATGAATTCAGGGTTGTTTTGTAATTATGTGCCCATTCAGTGCTGCAAAATCTGCAATGCATTTAATACAGTAGACTGTAGCTGGAAATCATTGACACATAGCACTGAACATGTCTTGGTCAGTTTTGATTTTGAGGAAATGAAATCAGAGAAAATATGCTGAAAGGTGATGCTCTGTTTCAGTCATTTCCCTGTGACTGTTGTGTCACCACTCTATGTATGGTGTCCAAAAAAACCAAGTCCTCCCAACATTGTTCTCCATGTTTTACTGTCTTTTCTAATGTTGTGTTTCTTGTCTGTATGTGACTATATTAGAAGGAATTGTAAACACAGTGTGGGTCATCTGAATTCCAATACTGCAGGCATGATCTGCAGGTAGTGGTCTTAGAGGTGTGTACTGGGCATACTTCAAACCTTCTCTCCATCCCTTTCCTATGAGTTGATTTCCAGATGACATCATGGAATATAAGCTGCATTTTTACTCTGACTCCTATTCAATACATTTTCTGCCCTGTCCTCTCTGTGGCTATGATTATGAGGCAAGTGCAAATCTACTTCTGTGGTTCCAGAGCTGAGCTATGTTACCAGTGGCACATCTTTGCAGCATCAGCTCTGTATACAATTGTAAGGGTAAGCTGGTTTCCTACCCAGAAGTTCCCCTTACTGCTCTAAAAAATTCTGGTATAAATTTTAGCACTGGTCATTGTTCAGTGTGAGCTGAAGAAAGCAGGATGGATTCAGTGTTTGATATTTTGCATGGTGATTCTCTTCTCCCAGTAACTTTTCCCAAACAATGCTGAACTAATTACTTATTTTAACTGTTTCTTCTCAGAGCTCCCTTATCATGTCAGCCCTTTCTCAGATTCTACTACATAAACAAAACTGAAAATCAATGGCTTTTCACCACTGACTAACAATGTATGACACATTTCATAGATCCCACATCATCAGGCAGCTTGCAATGAAGTTGTGACTCTGTATTTCAGTTGAAAGACAACATTTAGAAGGTTTCAGATATATTTGGATCATCTTACTCTGCTTGTTGATTGGTGTTACCAGGGTGACCTTTTTGTAGGATGACAGCTGCACAGGCATTGTAATCATGAATAAACCGTTCCAGTACTCTTCACAGTCAATACTGGGGGAAGTTTTACAAGGATGTTCCCAAAATATTTTTGAGGCGATGATGTTCTGAATGATATAAAAAGAATACTTGGATACTGGAAACCTAATATGCAGCTAAAGCTGTACCATTCACAGTTGCATTCCATGAAGCCTGCTGAGCAGGGGGTGTGTCCTAGAACACACAGAGCATATTTGGGACAATATAACACAGCCCTTGAGCTGAGTAATGCACGGTGCAGGGAACTCTTGCCATCCATGCAGGAATGCATTTAAATAAGCTTTACCATAAAATGTCTCTAGCTTACTTGAAAAACACAAATGCAGGTAACACCTATTGTGACAGCTGGTAACATCCTTTGTGATTCAACTTAGTGCTAGGAACCAAAGGACTCTATTGAGACAAATACTTTGACACCACAAGTGTAGAACATGGACAGACATTATATAGACAAGGAAGATTTTCTTCCACTCATGGAGACGCAAGCATAACATTAATTAAACCTGTATGTCCCTCTCTTTCTGTCAGCCTGCTATCTGTAGTGCTCAACAGTTGGGAATAATATTCATTCACAAAATAACATTCATTCACTTTTAATTTGATACCTATATTGGTAATCCCTTTCTCAGAATCCAGCACAAAGCAGTTACAGAACTGTGCCTTTTCATTTATCAGCCTTCTGTTCAGATTCACAAGAGCTCCATCTAACTATTTTTTTTACAGAATTCTACTAATTTTCTGTCAGTATTACAGAGACAATACACAGAGTGTGAATCTGGGATTGCATATTATGCACAGAATTCTTCACTGAGCTGGACTAACACAATACTGCACTCCAGGCCCGGACAAGGAACTGACCTGAGGAGAGTGGCTGCCTAGCATGTAATTCTACTCGCTTTGAGAACAGAATAGTTATCTGACAATGCACTGTCCCATTCCGGGAGTCCAGAAAATGTTCTCAAAGCTGTCTGACATTTTTATGTAGGAGTTTAATCTGAACCTTTCTTTGCTAAGGATAAACAAGAAAATTCAGGGCTGTCATTGTTGTCATTGTCAGCAACCCATCTTTGCTGCTTAGGACACCAAAAAGCAAACCTCTTGTTTAACTGGTATTAATAGTGCTTTTAACTTACAAAGACTTACTGTCTTCTTCATAGTTTGCACTTAAAGTGCACTTAAATTTTGATGAATTTCTGTCCTTTGTATCTTTTTTTTTCCTCTTTCAAAGTAGGAATTTGGAGATATGACTTTAAAATAGTTACAGATCGTCTTAGGAAAATATTGAGCTGTCCTGATAAAACAGCCATTAGGAGGATTCTTTGATAAAAAATGTTCTATAATAATGGACAGATTATTGTAATTGCTACAAAATACTCCTACACCCTGTGGGGTGGCCATTATTGTAAGGACGTATCTAGTAAATATCCTGCACACCAAGAGTGTGACTGAATGCTCATGAAGGCAGATACATTAATCACTTCTTGATTTTCCCATTCTTTTTGTCCTTCCAATTCCTCTTGTCCTATCCTGGCACTCCTAAGCAGGTTTTGGGGACATATCAGGTTGCTGGTTAATTGTGATTAATGCATCAGCTATATTAACTCTGTGAAAATTTAATGAGTCAAACATTCCTGTCCTGCATAGTGGTGTGCTCTCACTGAAACCAGAAGGGATCCCTGGCATCACTACTGGTGCCAGCTGGCAGTCCCAGGACGATGGGCCTCTGCTAAGAAGAGGGAGAAAATCTGTTCTTAGTTCCATGTGTTCACAGACTGTGCATGTCTGGAACAGATCACTTGATTTCTGTATAAAATACACCTGTCAAACCTTTTTCCCTGACATGTGTCCTATGTGTTTGTATTTGAAAACTCTGTGGGAAACCAATTTCTCCCCAAATGTCTTTGTGCACCTTCTATCACAACTGAGAATATCATCAAAGTAATAAATTCTTTCTCCATCCCAAGCCACACAAATGGCCAGAAGATTGTCAAGAGTCACTATGGATGGCAGCACTGCAACACAGTGCTCATGCTTTGCTTAGCCTTCATCATCCCTTCAGTTCTCATGTCTTGACAAGGAAGAACTAGTGGTAGGCAGTGGCTCTCAAGATGAAGAGCATTAGCTAAGAGATTTTGCATAGAACTAACCTCATCTTTCTGGAAAGATTCCAGACGAGCATTTCAGAAGTGCAGGAGGTAATTGTCACACAAGGCATCTTCCTTTTTTTTCAGTCTTTGGGAAAAAATCTCCCAGCTCTCTATCTGGAATGCTAGAAAAATTACAAGAATTAACTGAAGATGCAAGCACTTTTTCTACCGTGTGATCATTGTTACAACATATCACATCCACACATCCTTTATTATGTATGCATGCACAAGCAGATACTCAAGCTCTTGAAACTAAAAGCACATCCAAATCAGTGAGGTCAGGTGTGACTAGCTTGCTTGGTGACCATTAAGTCTTGAATCTACAGAATTTATTCTGATTTTAAAAATAAACTTTGGGCTGTCATATTATCTGGTTCTCCGAAACCAGAAAAAATGTTCAGCAGTGTCTTTAAGTAGACTTTGTGAAACAAAATTTCTCCAACAGCTGAAACAAGGAGAATGTTTCCATTGAGATAAAACTAACAACAAAGTTTCAAAATGGACAGCTGGTGTCAATTCCAGAAGGATTTAAAACTTAGACGTGAGCTTGAAAAAAACATGCTAATTAAGCCAATATCTGTATGAAAAGAACCTTGTACTTAGCAAAAGTACATTGAATGATGTGTTTGAAAAACAACATGTACGCAAATGCTTAGGAGAAAAGAATACTGTATTAATTAAATACAGAAATACTATATTCCATTGATATCCAACATCATATGGTGTGTTTTGCATTTTCCTAAGAGAAATTCCGCATAAAAGTCAGAGTTCAGTGTTTTGATGAACTTGACTAAAAAGGTCATCTTTCAAAGATGTAAATCTGTGATAAAGACTTTATGGTTTTATTTCTAAGAATACAAATCAAATTCAAAGAGATTTTCTATCACTATTTCTATTATAAAATAAGTCTTTGTAATCTATACAGGATATTTTCAATCACATTTAGGAAATCAATGCAGCATATACTGTAGAAGAACTACCTACAGTTCTCTCTGGAGAAGGACTGCAAGAATAATTTTAGGCTTTGTATTTCAGCAGAGGCTAGCCTTGTGCTGCACACAGGTCACGCACAGTTCAAATAAAGTTTCCATGCCAAAGACACAGCACATGACTGGCAGTGAGGGTCTGCTGGCATTGCCGGGTAATCCAAACCCTGCCTTTGGGAGGAAGTGAGTCAGGGGAAGCTGTTGAGGCCAACAACATCAGAATAGCCCAGGCACTCAGCCCAGTCATGTTCCACAATGAAGCAGTGAGATCACAGGACAACCAAGGCAATCTCCTGCATTCCAGCCTTTCCAAACGAGTGCTCTTCTCCTGCTTCCCTAGGTACAAGAAACAGTGGTGGCTCTTGGGCACAGGAAGTTTTCAGTATACAGACCAGGTAGATTACAATCTGCTTCATATTCTATGGACTGTTTTGCTGGGGGTTTTGGCGGGTTTTTTTAGCTGAAGGTCAAAGAAAAAGGTATTGAGAAAGGAGCAATGACATAAAACAGGAGTTAGGTTGTGTTAGAGAATTTCAAGGACATTTAAAGGTTACAGTGCTTAACTCCTGGGCAGAATCCTTAGCTGTCAGGCAAGTGCTCAAACTCAAAGCACATCGAAGAATAGCAACTTAAGAAAGGCATTCTCAGAAACTATGAATGAGACTTAGGAACTGATGATGCAGATAAAACTGTTGTCTAATTCAACTGCAATTTCCAGTTCTGATGTCCCCTTCTAAAAAAAAAATCCAGAAGTAAACCTCTAGGCTTGTATTTTAAGCATTCAAATAATACACTGATTTACTTTCATCCTCTTCATGATTCAGAAGAGGGAACAGTTTATCCTTGTTAATCACATCTCAGGGAATCATCACACCGGGGAATCACATATGCACTATCTGTCCTGTCCCAGCAGTGCCATTTTCAAGAATATTCAGATATTCCTTCAGAAAGGGGTATAGCCTGAGGGGGGCAGGCTCTTACATGAAATGTGGAAGGCAGCTGTTCAAATCCCAAAGTACAGTAATACAAAAAATTACAGGCGCTTGGCTGGATCTTCTCCCTCTCTGCAAGAGCACTGATACCTTGACTGCTTTTCTTATTCTACCTTTAATGCTCCTCAGTTATCCCAAACAAAGTAGAATTCTTCATAGTAAGGAACAATGATAATACATTTCATGGCAAAATAGAGCAAAAAAAGAAATCTTGTTGTCCCATAGTCTGCATATTTTGCTTGAAGGCAACATCCCTTCTAGCAGAAGCTGATACTGCTGCTTCTCTGTGGCAAAGCTATCTAGGTTTTTCTTTCTATCGGGAGACTGACATAAATCTGCCTTGTTATAACTAATTGCATGTATTTGTTTCTATCAATATAAACACCAGCATCAGTTTACTCTGTTCCTCTTTACCGCAGTGTTTACTGCTTGCTTAATCACCCCCAGCACTTTCCCTTGACTTTTCTAGTCCCTTTATCACCACGTTCATTCAACATTTACACAATGTTTCCAAGCACCTCATCATTCTTGTTAGCATTTCGTCTTCCCATTCTGTGCTTTCTATAGCTGCACCAGCTGTATCAGTTTTGAGATGCAGTGCAATCCCTGAAAATGGACATGGAATTGCAGCTAAGTCTTCCCAGCCTGGAACAGGAGGGAAAGACCAGCTCATGTGCCTCTGATCTGTTTGTCTGTCCTAGTGGGATATGTGAGGTTCTTTTCTAAACAGCATGATAAATATTCATCTTACAACTCAGTGTAACTATCAGTTTCCTTCTTCTGTAGAATTACCACCTAGCCAGGTACGCAGTTTGTATTTCTGCAGTGATCTGGCTCCCTGAAGTGCTCATTTGTGCATTTGTCCTCGTTGAACTGAGGTCATGAGCAATTTGAAATCTACACAAGTCCTCCAAAAGGTGATAATTCAAGGTGTCATGGTGATACCTGCAAACTTGATGAGTATATTTTCAGTTCCACCAGATGAGTTATTGTAGCGATTGAGACACGGAGCCAGTCCAGCAGGGAAACTGAATTGTTCATTCTAAGAAATGAGCTGGTTTTATTCACTTCTTCAAGGCACAGCATTTCCTTACATGGTAGTTCTCAATAAGCAACCTATCATACGTTGCCAAGTCAGCAGTGCACTTTCTAAATGTCCTTCTATGGGGTGATCATGTGCTGTTCACCCATCTGTCAGCTCCCGGCAAGCTCCTCTGTAGGGCTCTGCCCTGTGACACCTCCTCCCCCCAGGGCCGGGGGACACAAGCCTCTCTGTGCCGCCATGTGCTGCCTTGTGCTGCCGTGTGCTTCTGCAGGTGCATCCCACAGCCTGTAACCCAATTCTATCTTGTCTCTCTCCACAAGTTATTAATTAAAGTCAAAGTCCCTAGAGCAGAACTCTGGGAAGTCCCTGGTTTGAGAGCTCTGCTTTGATGAGCTTGCAAAGAGTTGAATACTCATAGGAGTTTCATTTTATAGTCTTCATTTTCTTAGTGTTCATATTAGGATGTCATGTGAAAATGTAGAAAAAACTTCATTTAAATCAAGTGTTTTCTGCTTATTCTCCTTATATTCTGCTATATTTCTGCTTATTCCATAACCAGCTATTATGGTACAGCTTAGTCTTGAATATTTTTTAACAGGAACAAAACTACTCAATGTTGGCATTATTCACCCCTTTGTATTCTTACAGGTGTAGACAAATATTGTATCCTTTTCCAGTATTTTCACAGAAACTTAGGCTGCACTCATCTACAAGTCCTTCTCTTTCTGCATTACATTTGCCCATCTATACTCTTCTGCAATCTCACTCATCCACCAGTGGTTCTCAAAGACATCAGGAAATAGCACTGCGATCATTTCAGAAAATTCTCTAATTACACTGAGGCCAAACCAGTTTTAACATGTAAGTTAATCTAATAATTTTACCTCTTGGTTTTCCTGTCCTGTCCTGACTCCTTCCACTTTTGTTATTAGTGCTAATAATTTTGTTAACCAGCTAATTGCACTTCATTTTTTAATTGCATTTTGAATTGACAGAGGCATTAAGCATAGCATCATCTATTAATGGCTTCCTCTCTGTTTAGGTTCCCTTTGTTCTCTTGATATTGCAAACCTTAACAGAAGTTTCTTCTTGATTTTTATGACTTTTGATACTGATTTCTTGATTTGTCCCTTGCCTTTCTGATTCTGTCCCTATGTATCTATGCTATCCTTTCTTTCCAAACCTGTTTTTTCCTGTGTTGTTTATGACTGCTCTTCCTCAGGTTTAGAATACTGTATTAGAATAATTTAGGCTGGAAAGGACCTGTGGAGGTCATCTAAGCCAGGTCCAACTTCAAAGTTTGATTAGGTTACTCAGGGTCTTGGTATGTTAAGATGGCCATTTATCTTGTGGCTTCACTAAGAGGTAGTTACAGTCTCCCCAAGAATGACAAGTGAGTCCTGAGCTGCCACATGAAATGCCCCTGTCTAAGTTGTGTTTGGGGTTCAATCCAGAGAGTATGTTCTGAGTCCATCTGTTCTAGGTCCTGTCAGTACGTCAGCACATGAAAAATAATGTGCCTAACTGCTCTGCTGAGCCAGCACTGAGTGATTTCTGCATACGTCCCGAAGATCATGTTCAGATACCTCTGGAAATTTACTGATGAAAAATGTGGCACATATACCCTTCCAGACATCTCTAAGGTCTTGCAGTAAGGCCTGAAAGAACACGTGAATTTAGGCACTCAAACTGGGGCACAGGCACATAAATCCCATGTGGAATCAGGCCCTTGATGGCATTAGTGCTAACTGGCATGTGCTAACATATGCAATTCCTGATGTCTCTTGGCAGCTCTGAGACCCTTCTCATGGTTAGTCCAAGAAGGATTATCTATCTAGATTTCCCTTCCTTGGCTTGTCCTTTGGGACTTGATCTTGCAAGCCCTATCAGATGTAAGTAATTGCAAAAAATACTTTGGGAGGTGAGACACTTTTGGGATGTTCAGAAAGGGATTAGATAAATTCATGGGCAACATGACTGTAAACAGATACTAACAGAAGTAGGCAGGGATGTGCTCTGTAACACAGGAAATTGGTAGATTCACACCTATCTATTAATTATTTCTCTAAGCTCACTGTGTCCAGGAACAAATACGTGGATGATGGACATAGACTATACATGACTGGTCTGATGACTTATATTGGTAAAAGGAAGCCATTTGGTTCAGGTCAGTAGTTGCTATCACATATCAATTCTCAAGGCAAAGAGGAGTGTAAGGATGGCTGAGATTAATCCAATCTGTTCTTCCTAGTACTGCATTTCCTCAGGTACAACAGGGTTAAGATCATGAATATCTGACCTAGGATGCCACCCTGCTGAGCCAATGCTAATAAACTGGTCAAGAAGTGCTATGCAGGACAATGAGAACTTGGCAAGTCTTATCATGCAATCTCTTTCAGAAATATCTGTTATGCATCTCTCCTCTTCACCATAGTTCAGCATGACTGTTTGTTGGGATCAGAAGTGTGCACTGACAGCTCAAATGAAAAAGCTGTTGGTGTAACTTGGACTCTTCAGATGAAAATAAATTCTGTTATCAGATACTATAAAGTTGCACATAAATCACAAAGAATCACATTTCTGCCTCAGGTATTTTTGAGTAAAATTATCTCAAAGTATTTCAAACCGAAAGCTATTGCAATCAGAAATCTAGTTCCTGCCAAGGACTCGATACAGTTGATAAGACCATTCTAGATCATGGCTTACTTAGAATTTTTGGAGCAATGGAAAATTCAAATCAAGTAGTTTGACTAACTTTAGTTTCATTTACAGCTCTCTATACACACCAGTTTTAGTCACAGGCATGACTGTTGTTCTGTGCATGCATGCAGTTCTTGAATGTGCTATAACTAAGGTGACTCAGTGACTTTTTTCAGAAGTAAAAATGCAGCTATAATTTCTTTTTTATTAGATAGCTCATGTTGGTCAGGAAAATAATTATTTGATCACATCAGGCAGTTTCTCTACTGATTGTAAAATTCTTGCCTGACTTTCAGTCCAGGGAAATTGTGAGCACATATTTATCTTCTGTCAGAGAATACCATACATCTCAAGAAAGGGACACTGCTTTTTTCTAGTCTCTTATTTTCTCCTCTTACTTCAGATGCATGGCTTCACAAGCAGTCTAGAAGTTCCAAAAAAATGCTAAGCAAGTTTGCTGTTAACTAAATCAGGGCATAAATACAGTACTGAACAGCTGGAATTCTGGAAAATAGTTTATGTGAAGTGTCACAAAATTCCTGGGACCATGGAAATGCCAAATTTGAGATGCTTGACCGAGAAAGCTCCACAATGAGAGGTGATAATCCAAGCTTCTGCAGATTCTTTATTGTTTATTAACTGTTGCTGCTGCCAGTGTAAAATCAGCTTCAGCAAAGACACATCCTCTGCCTGAAAAGACAGCTAAGTATCAGCACCCATGAGGCATTGGTGCTGCTTGAATGTGCTCATACACTACTTTTCAGCCAGTATAGTGAATAATACAGTTTGTGAAGGTGGTGCCAATGGTGTGATCATTTAATAACTCCTTATTCCATGAAATACTCAGGCATAGCATCATCTGGATCAAGACTATATATATATATATATATATATATATATATATGTATCTGTCTATATGAAGTCTTTCTGTAAACTGACATGACTTTTGGACCCAAATGGAGCAATCCTAGTGAGCCAGAACTTCAGAAGGCTCTCTTCCCCAGAAGATATTTCAATTAATTGACTATTTATTAATTCATTGGCAATCTTTCTTGGTAATTCTTCATTAAGGACATTGAAAACTTGGATACTGATTTCTAATTCTCTTGTAATAATGAAAAGTAATTTCCTTGGAAAAAAATGTAGAAAAAGTGTCTCTAAGGCTTCTCATAATGTCAGTTTCTTTACCAGAATATTCTTGAGGGTTAGTATACTGTGCAGCATGGATTTTGCAGCTTGAAAGATGCTAAAAGATTAAATCTTCAGGGTGAATCCACATCAGAGGCAACATATTTTTTTACCCATGTTCCTGCTAATGATCATTCTTATAAATGTTTCAGAGCCTTTATATTCCTCACTGTGTATCTTCCAAATATGCCAAAGTTTTTTCATCCTGTTGTCAAACACTTGTTTGATTCTTGTAGATTAGAGTCATTGTTAGGTGATTCTGTTTCATACTGTTGAGTGGGCTCAACTGACCTTGTAGGAGCAGCACTTAGAATCTTTATATTGATTTTTAAAAAACACTGATGCTGTTCACCACAGCCAAAGCAGACAAGTGGATAATTTTGTATTGTCCAGTGAATGCTAATTAGGTTTAATTTTCAGTGTTTGCACCAATGACTTTATCACTGGTGGTCATATTCTTGCTTGTGATGACCAGTTCAGTTTGATTACTTCTTTTCCTGTAGTAGTTTGCAGATGGTAATTCAGTCTTGTGTATCTTTTAATTAATTCAACTTATCCTGATTCCTCAAAGCAAGGCATGGTTTACTGATGACAGCAGTGTGAATGCAAAAAGGAAGCAATCTGTGATTAGCTGTGCCCTGCACACTGCCTCTCTCTGTAAGCACAACTGCTCTCATTACCTCCTGCTCACCATTTAATTTGCAACTTGCTAGTTAATATGGCTGCAAGTACCAATTCTGAAAGAAAGGGAAAAAAGGTGCAGTTATATGAACTGGTAAATGCCATGGTCTGAACTCATCTGGCTCTAACTCTTCCCTTTTCAAATATCATCCAGTTTCAGAAACCAGCTGCAGACACTGCTGGAAAGCTATGGCTGTCCCAAGCTGAAGGCAGTAGTTCCAATACAAAGTTTTTACAATTAATTGTATTATCTATAATCTATACTTGCTCATGTCATTTAAACACTGGACTTCTAAGAATTCCAAAGCACTCGGCAGCTCCCATTGAACAGAGGATGACTAGGCTACTATGTAGGGACCTATCAAAATAAAATTAATTTACTGTTGGTCATGGGGAGTTTATTTAGGAACTGAATGTACTTAAGAACATTCTATTTCTTAGTTATTATAGTAGTCAATAATACTTCAAAGTCATAATTGTAAAGCTTACACTTCCAGGCAAACATTTGTATTAGGCTGCTCTAATGCATGAATGTTGTTCACAAATAATGACACGACAGGTTGACACATTCTGTTATAAGCCAGCTGGTTTACACTTCACAAAAAAATTTTTTCTCACTATTTTCTCCCAGTCTAAACATAGCTATAAGTTGTCAGTTACCAGTTTCAAAACACCGATCTAAGATTACTTTTTCAGGGGCTGTTTATCTGATCAGAATAGATTACATTTCTTCTTCTAAACTTTTCCTTAGTGTTTAATTTTCAAATAATTTCCCCAAGAAACCTGATCAATACACTTTCTCTAAAAATCCACGTGCTTACATCAATTCAGTTGAGACCTTATTTTGGATGAATTTTGCAGGCCAAGAAGGCATCTGGCAATCTTTTAGTCTGTGCAGTTTCTCTGAAATGTTGTCCAGAGTAGTCTGGTGAAAAATTAAATACAAGTGGATTTTCAGCACGCTTTTTTGAAATCTGATTAGAATGGGAAGGGTAAGACACATTTTGTCATATAGAATCTCTGAGTACTACCCCACTTTCATTCCTGTCTTTGTTTATATGTGCCAGATGAATTGCATGGGGAAGGAAGAGTGTCAGCACAGCCAAGGTTCTTTCCATACCTTGAGAAATGTCATGTCCTCTTTTAGGAAAGACCACAAGACTGCTTTGGGTTTTGGAACATCACCAGGGTGTTTTAACATGGTACAGAAGAAGTCATCAGAGCCATTTACTTGTTTCAAAAATCTCAAAAAATAAATTTGCAGATTTTTCTTTGTGCCACATACCCATGTCACATTCAAGAAACCATGTTAAAACCTCTAGATCCCAGTGTACTTTAAATAACAGGTTTTTAAGCCTTCAGGAATACCAAAGCAAATGAAATCTTAGTATATAAACATGAAGAAGTTATAAAGTGGAATTATGAGACATGAACAGAACACAGAGGCGAAGGAGTACAGTACAGACTGTTGTATTCCTTGGAGTGGCAGATCACAGGTAACCAACCTTGTATATGAGCATGTACCTTAAACATCACACAGATGAAAAACTGAGTGACCTTCACAGCCTAAAACAGTTTTGCAGCTGTGCAACAAGTTTCCGTAACAACAGGATACAATATTCAAGGTCATTACTGCTATTTAATACAGTGCAAATTTCTTTCCAGATGACTTTATCTCCAAAAACTTTTTCCAAATACAGCAGCTATTTTCCTTTTGAAAGAAAGTAAATATCATTTGGCACAATCATTTCATGGTTTTGTGGTGTGCTGTTTTAAACAATCCCTATGTCATTGCTAAGGAGAGAGCTGTCTGCATTCATTACCCTCAGTGCATCTCCAGAGCTTCCACTTCCTAGCCGCTATCATTCCAGTTTTCCATGAAGGTCCATGGCTCTGCAAAAATCCCTTGTGAGGCCCAGAACAGTAAGCTGTCATTTTTCCACAGTCAGAGTACTAAATTCTTTTTTGTACATAGACAGCAGGGATATGATCAGTCTGTGCTGGATGCAGAAACTAGCTCCTCACATACCCTTTTCTTCCTTTCACTTGCAGAGTTATGGTTTGACTATTGCCCTTTTGACTGAGATTAGGTTTAGATGTCACAGTCATCATGTTCAGAAACAACATGGTGTGAAAATGAATTTTACGCTTCCAACAGATTGTAGTGTAAACAGACAAATCAGCATACACTGTAAAAATAGCCTTTCAGGTAACTACAAAAACCATGGTAACAACAAGTGATTGTGCCACACACAATGTGTCTTGTAGTCATGTCACATTTTGTGTTCCCTGTATTTTGCCTAATCACAAGTAGAAGACATCTGTCATTATCACTCCTTTTCTTCCTGCAAGGAATCCCTGCTTGTGGATAGAACCATGGAAAATGCTTGTCCCAGCCAGCAACAGTGCAATGGGCCTCCAGTTTCTGATAGGCACTCCCTCCTCCCCAGGAAAACGTCTTGTAGTAAAATAAATGTGTTTGTGCAGTGGTGACTATTTGTCACTGTAGACCCTGACACAGGCATTAAAGCATCTGCCATTTAGAACTGTGTCTCATAACTGGCCAACATGAGAGCTGCAATGAAACCCTATCTTACCATATTGAACTGGAGAAGTCTGTTTAGTTAGCAAGGTTGCACCTCTCAGATACTAACAGGGCTGTAACTGATATGAACACTAAAGTCCATATCCAATCAAAGGCAAACAGTAATAATTTGGAACAGCTATAACAGTCAAGACCTCTGTGAATAAGAATTTTTAAATCTTCCCCTACAAAGACTGTAAATTTCCACAAAGTTGTCTTTTCCAGGTCTCTACCTTTCTGGCGCCCCAGCTCCAGAGCATATATTACACTGTTCACTATCCTATTTGTAAAACTTGCATTGGAGGGATGGTTGCTCCCATGTGCTTTTAAATTCTTTAAAGTGTCACATACTTATATACAAGCACTGGCATGTACAGTACACACACACCTCCTCTATTCAGGTCCTAAATCTCCAGTGAGAATGCACGTGACATTGTGAATATGCAAATAATATCATGCATATCATCAGAGAATAACCTTTAATATCACCAGATAATAACCTTGGACAAGCAGAATTTTAATAGGGTCAAGTAAACAACAAATTCTAGGTAAACAAAAGTTGGATAAGTCTAACAACATATATAAATTTAAATCAAGAATTAAAGCTGATCTGTGTTATCCCTACAGACCTATGGGAAATTCAGTTTAAGGCAAGAAGAGCTAATGAAGTTCAGCTGAGAAGTGCTGCTACATACCACAAGCCATGAAGCTCCATATGCTTTATTCCAGTACCAGGAATTATGCTTCCACGAATGGTTCTTTCGCTTAAAATTCCCATAGGTCGTTGTCAGCATAAAAAATGCTGGTTCCTCATAGAGCCTCCACTGCCCAGACTTTGAAGAAAACCCATGGAAAATCTCTAATCACTAGCAAACATTTCTATAATATGTTGTAGAATCAGGAATAGGTACCTGCTTTTTAACAGACTGCCAATCTTTGGTGCACCAACTCTCCCCTTACACATCTGTCAGCCATTTCAAACATCCTACAAAGTAGATGCTTAAAATATCCTTCTGAAGGGAAAGGAGGGGTGAAGTTTTTAATCCTCCATTTGCAATCCTTAGCATAATATTCTATTTCAGCAGCAAATCCCACTTCTCTCCTTGTTCCCTAAGAACTGTGACCTTAAATGTTAGCAGATAGTACAGGTGAGCCAGGTACAGGTCTGTCAAACCTGTCAGTGCTGAAGACCTGGCATCCCCTTAACATTTCAGGGTGCCTTCCAACTTAGTTTCTCATGAACAGAACCCAGGTGACACACCCTTGAGAGCACCCTGTCAGGAGTATGGAAAGTGCAGTAAGTCAGGGCTGCTCAGAGATTTGCTCCACAAAGGCATTTGCGACAAAGTGAAATGAGAATGTAAACACATCCTGGGTGAGTATCTCAGTGCACCTACTGACACATCACGAGGAATGACAGACAATTAACCCTCTAACAGCTTAGACTGGTGTCCTAATTATGTTGCCACACATGCTAAAAGTGACAAGAAAACATGGGCAGTAACACATATTTCCAGACATGCCACCTACCCTTACCTGAACAACCTACTAAACTCGTTTGAGAAGGTCTTTGTGAATTGGAATCCACAGAGAACACAACAAAAGCAAGAGCCTAGAGGTTTTCAGTAGCAAAGAGGTTTTCAGTACTCTAAGTGGTTGCCTGGAGACAGTAATGAGGAAAGCTCTTTTTTTTTCTTCTGTTGAGAAATTATATGAAAAATGCTACAATTTTAAAATGTGTTATTTTTCCTGTGGGGGAAAAAAAGGATATTAGAAATAGCAATCAGTAGAAGATATAAAGTCAAATGTTAGAGGGATTTCAGAAACACATTTAGAAGAACAGACCTTTTGAAAAGACAAAGGCAGAAGAACAACATCCTGTATTAACAATAAAATATACTGAAAGTTTCTGCTGAGAAAGATGCTGTTGAACATGAGTGTAAAAGGAAGAAGAGGAGAGTGAGAGTGTGAACAGAAAGATTTCCATCTCTAAAGTGCAGACAAACTCTGAGAGCCCCAGTATACCCACAGCTGGACCTACACTGGTAACCTGCACTTCATAAACCTGCAAGAAGCAATTTAAGAGTCATTACCCTCGTAGCCAAAGTATCTACCCATCTCTCAAATGAGGCATTGTATAAGTAGAATTGGGCTATAACAAGGGCTGAAAATTTCACCTTCACCCAGGTGTGCTTTCACAGTGACACATAGGAATGGGTGTGATGGATCCTCACTGATTACCAATGCCACTGCAAAGAAGTGTCAAAGAGATCAAAGATTTAAAATGCACCATGCCTGTGGTTGGAAGAATCTTGACAACAGCAAAGGAGAAAAAGGAGATATTTGGAATTGTATAAAGTGTTAAGTAGGTCCTAGCTGAAAAAATACTTCTCTATAGTTCTGAACTAAATTTCTGCTTAAACATTAAGGTGTCAACAGCGACCCAGGCAGTTCCAGGCTTATTATTCAACCACAGTTCTCCAGAAAAACTGTATGCGGAAAAGTGAATTTGAAGGGATCTAACTCCTGGAGACCAGCTGTGATTTAAAATGCAGTGCATCTTTCTTGGGTTTGGTCATCCTTACCACTTACTGAATATAAAACTCACTGACTTTCTGAATTACTTCTTTGGTAAGGAGTGTAGACCTTGTAGACCAAATACAGCACATCACAGTTTTACTGATATAAATATGCTGAAAGTATTTTTTCAGTAGAGCTACCGCATGTGGAAGCATGAACAATTGAATAAAGAACTGGCTTCAAAGTAAGTTTTTCTGTGAGGTTCTACCAAGCCGACTGAAATTACAAGCAGACTTCAGCAGTGATCCTCCTTTCAATTCTAGGTGCAGTTGTTCCTATTCACACACTTTTACTTCTTATGTCGTTACATTTATATCTAATGATATATCTATGATCAGGAATACAAGGCATGAAGAGAAAAAGGGCCAGTACCAACTTTTGAATTCTCCACTTGATTCAGTTTTGTAATGGAGAACATCTCTGGGGATATTTTGTTCATATGTGCTAGGGCTGTTTTCAAGCTGTGTTATATAAACCAAGGAGCTGGAATGGGAGACGCAGCAAAATTCAAGTTTCTTATATGATGGGGAAACCGACTGTCTTCATTCAAATTAAAATTTATTTACAGTTGTTAGGAGTTTTGCTCCTATCAGTTAGTCTTACAAAAGCCTAATTATGCCGTGCCCGCAGCGCTGTGAGGAACTGAATCTGTTTACTCTGTCACTAAGTGCTGGAAAGAAAGAACTGATTTTGTTTCCTGTTTAAAAAAACGTCTGTTGAAAACAGCAGGAGCATCTGGCTCCTAAACTTACAGTTTCCCAACTTGCTGAGTTCACTTCAAGCTCTTGAAAGGCCAACAATAATTTGGTAATTATCTTTCTCCCTTAAACTAAATTTTCATTTGTGCGTCTTACCAATGGACTGATCTCATCTGTCTTGTTCCAAACATTCCCAGGGTAATATTGAAGAAACAAAAGATTAAAAGAAAAAAATGAGGGTAGTAAATGCGAAAAAAAAATGTACACGATCAGCACACTTTTGGTTTGTGGAGTTTGGAAGTTTTTTGGTTTTGGGGGAGTTTGTTTGTGTTTGGTTGGTTGGTTTATGTTGTTGCTGCTTTGGGTTTTTTTATTACTACCATTACTAATGCTATGGGACAAAGACCCCTGTAATACCTGAAAGCATGTAAGGGGGGAGCTTCTCCTTGGAGAGTCAGCAAATTAAATCAGAGACACAAGGGATGGGTAAATGTCAACATTTTATCCCTCTTTAAAGGTAGAAAATTAAATCACAGGAAAAGTAAGTGACTGGTCAAAGGTCAAATGGAAAGCAAGTTGCAAAACATGGAAACTGAGAAACTGTTTCTTATGTTCAGTGCCTTAACTGCCAGACTGCCCTTTCTTTAATCTGAAGAGGGAAAAAACCCTCAGTGATGGAATATTATCAAAATTAGTTTCGCTGAGAACAGTCTGAATTTCTCTGTCTCATCCAAAACTGGATATTGTTCTGCCTCATTAAAGCAGAAATGAGGTCCACTCCAACAACACTGATGGGGTGAAAACAAAACCACAACTACTCTTAGTGCTGAAGATTTTTTACTCCAAAAAATTGGTTTGCAGTTTTGGAGAAACAGTCAAGTCAATGATTAATTTCATTGCAGCTTTAGAGAAATGAACACTACCACACTTGCCTTCAGAAAGATGAAGTTTGAAGCTACATTTGAGAGCTATGAGACATTGCAGGTGCTTCATCTTCATGTGTTATTGTTTCTATAAAAAGCTTACATGTGTGTATACATGTAAACACACAGAAATATGCTTACTTATCCACATAAATACACATACATGTGCATGTGTGTGTGCCTAGAGATATGGACACATATGCATGTACACATATATATATTCACATGAGCATAAAGACATTACATGGTGTTTGAAGAACACAAGCAGTGCACGAAAAGAGGCAAAGAGGCCATTTTCCCAGTCCTCTTTCTTTATGTGAGATGGTTCCAGACACGATGTGACATTACAGTATAAGCTAACGGGGAGTGATCACAAGCTCCATTTCTGTCTCAGTGTCTAGGAAGCTCTGGATACCCTGCCAGGCCCAAGGGATTAAACTTCAGTAACACCAAATGCCTGGGCTTTGCTTGCCCTAAGCAATGTCAAGGACAAGGGCTGTTCAGAGAGCCCTATTGCACTGTAACCCAGTCACCTGGAATCACTCCTGTCACCTCATGGGCAACGTGGGAAAGTTCAGACTGAAAGGCTAAGCCGAGGTGCACTATCTGTGGGTGCCTCATCATCGCAGCTCAGCTCTGCCTTGGCAACCTTCCCCGCGTGTGTGGAGGAGCAGCGAGCTTGGCTCCTAACCTTGGGCTGGCCCGGGTGGCTTGGGTCACAGGAATGGCATGCTTTAAGGGGAAGGGGGCGGGGAGGGGGGAAAATAGCAGGGGCTTCTTCTGAAACTATTAACCCGTCTATTCGGAAAGTGATGGCTGCCTTTGAAATCTCTCTTTATAGATCTATACTTAGCCCCGGGCAGGGAGCGTGCGCCGGGGGTGTGAGGATGGGCTGAGGGAGGCCTCCGCGCCTTTGTCCTCCAGCCGTGGCCCCGAGGGCTCGGCAGCGGGGCCGGGGCCGCCCGCCGGGCCGGGACGCTGCTCCCGAGCCCCCACCTCGCCTCCCTTCGCGGCACCCCAAACTCACGGGGTTTTGGGGGAGGGTGGAAAGCTGGCTTGTATTTAATTTTTTCGCTTGTTTTTGTTCTTTTTTAAAATATTTTTTTTTCTAATTTGTCTCCCACCTCTCGTGTCCCCCCTCCCCCTTCTAAATAGGAGATGTTCTCAGGACAGCGCCCGGGAGACTGGCTGGAATCAGTTTTGGAGGGTGATACACCACGACAGCTAAAAGTTGGATAGGGTTTCAGCAGCTCCTATATAAAGCAGGGGGGACTTATGTCACTGCACTAATTAAATTCCATCTGGGTTGTTCCTCGGGGTGTTTTTGAGACTGCCACCCAACTCAAGCAGGCAGAGAGGCCGAGGGACAGCATGATGGACCTTTTTGAAACTGGCTCCTATTTCTTCTACTTGGACGGCGAGAATGGAGCCCTGCAGCAGCTGGAGATGGCTGAGGGATCCCCGCTGTACCCCGGCAGCGATGGCACCTTGTCTCCATGTCAGGACCAAATGCAGCCAGAGGCCGGCAGTGACAGCAGCGGAGAGGAGCATGTGCTGGCACCCCCGGGACTACAACCCCCTCACTTCCCCGGCCAGTGTTTGATCTGGGCTTGTAAAACTTGCAAGAGAAAGTCGGCCCCCACGGACAGACGGAAAGCAGCCACCCTGCGGGAGAGGAGAAGGCTGAAGAAGATCAACGAAGCCTTCGAGGCTCTGAAAAGGCGGACTGTGGCGAACCCCAACCAGAGGCTGCCCAAGGTGGAAATACTGAGGAGCGCCATCAGCTACATCGAGAGGCTGCAGGACCTCTTGCACAGGCTGGATCAGCAGGAGAAAATGCAGGAGATCGGGGGGGACCCCTTCAGCTTCAGCCCCAAGCAGGGAAATGTAAGCACTGCCGCTTGGCCCCTCCGCCGCCACGGCAGCGCCGCCGCGCTGTCCCCTCCCTCCTCCTCCTCTTCGGAAGGCCGCTGCGGGGGCCGGGAGGGCTGGCGGGCGCGGAGGGCGCTCCTCGGGGAACCTGCCAGTCCTCGGGCCTCCAGAGGTCCGCCTGCCCGGCCCGGGGAGCCGCGGCCGCCCCTCTAACACCCGTCCTCTCCCCGTGTCTCCCCGCCCCCGCCCGTGTGCCGCAGATCCCCAGTTCGGACTTCCTGAGCACCTGCAGCTCCGACTGGCAAAGCGTTTCTGACCATTCCCGAGCGCTAGGAGTGAGCCCCAAAGAAGGTAACTCGCCCCGCGGGCCCCGCTCGCAGCCCTGCGGGCCCTGCTCGCCCTTCCCCCGCCCCGACGGCCCCAGCGCTCCGGCCCTCACGCTGCCTCCTCTGCCCGGGCTCTCCGGCAGCCGGGAGCCCCGCGCCACAGGCCCGGCGAGGAGGAGCGCTCTGCTCTTTAATGCCTTTTCTCTCGTTGAGCAGGAGTCTCCGTTGTCGAGTCGTCGGCCTCCAGCAGCCTTCGCTGCCTCTCTTCAATAGTGGACAGTATTTCTTCCGACGAGCCCAAACTGCCCAGCGCGGAGGAAGCGGTGGAGAAATAAAGCCGATTTTGTGGTAGTATATTTAACGGAGATGGAGCCTCCACCCTCTTTCCTCTAAACTAAGTAACGAAGCAAATTCACACAGTGGAAAGCCCAAGCAGGGGCCTTTTAAAGATCGAATCGAGGTACACCTACCCCAAAGAAAATGGCTCCCACTGACTCGAGCCAGACAGACTTCCCCCTCGCCTTCTTTTTTTTTCCCCCGAGTTTTGTTTTCTTTAAATTGTGTTGCATAGACCACCCTTCCTCCTTTTTTCTTTCTTTCTTTTTTTTTTTTTAAATTTAAGATACTTACCTGTGTACCGGTGATCTGCTTTGTCTGAGACTCACCGGGAAGTTCATTCCTGTCTGAGTGAAGCTGTTGGTTGCATTTCGTGCGAATCATATTTAAAGACTTCCCTCCTCATTTCGTTCCTGTAAATAATTTCAGTATTGTCTTTTCTTTTGTAAACATAACATATATATTTAAATGGTGGAATGTGATATTGTATATAAGAACGGATGGATTTCTTGGATTGTAAAATAAAGCTCTTTGTGTTACAGTGTTTTCCTCCCCTCCTCGTAATTTCATAAAATAACCCGATCCTGGAGTCAAAACCCGCCACTGACTTCAGCGAGACGAAGGCCAGAAGAGTCAGACCCACGTAGCAGAAGCACGACCCGTGTGACTGGAGGAAGGACACGGGACAGATTTTTCCTTCGTTTCCTCCTCTAAGGACCGTCTCTCCCTCTTTAGGGCCGCACCCGCGGTGCGAATCACCCACTCCCCGTGGGCTCCCGGGGAAGCCGGGCGGGCACGGGTGGGTGAACGGGCAGGACCCGCCACCTCTCCGGCCGCCCGCAGCGCTCCGCGGCCCGGTTCCTCGCCGTGCTCGCGGAATGCACGTCCCCCTGGAAAGCGATATTTTTCCCCTAAAATGTTCAACAGTGCTGCTCGAGCACCTTGCCAGGCTTCGTCGGCCTTGCCCTGCAAGTGGAAGGTGAGGTTAGAAACTGAGCATGCAAGAAGATACCCCCGCCCGTCCCCCCGTCCCGCACCCGACCCGACCGGGACCTCCTGCCTCGGTTCTTGAGCTGGGAGAGGCTCAGTGCGTCTCACCTTCTCCTCTCGGCACCGAGGACTCAAACGCAGGGCTTGTCTGTGGAAAAAATGACAGACCTGCTGCACTAACTGGGCAGCAAGTGGCTGTGACAGGAGCCCGCTCCCTCTGGGGCTGGAGGGAGCTGTGGTTTCTTCCCAGGAAAGGTAACTCCCCTTGACTTCCTTGAGCCTGAGGGAGAAGGGAATGGGGTCCTTCGGGGAGGAAAGAGTTAAGCGAGCGAAAGGGTTTAGCGGTAGGAGGGTAACAGCATGTGAAGCCTTTCACTCAGTGATGTAAAAAAACACAGCCTCTATGAGGATGGTGGAACGGAGCTGCTCGCAGGCAGAGAGTTACGGTTTGTAATAGATTGTACCCCCGGGAAGGGGCGACCACCGGGGAGCAGCGCATTCTGCCCCTGGCACACACACAGGGCTCGCCGGAGAGCCTGCACAAGTAAACGGAGGAAACTTCAATTCTACCCGCCTGCGCTCTCCTCGTCAACTTTAGCCCGTGATTTATTCTTTTTATTCTGTTTTTTAAAAGGTCACGGTCGCGTTTCGGGAAGGTGTCCCCCTTCCTGGCCATCTCGGGCGCGGGTACGCCCGTCTGGAGTGGAAACTCTGGGTAGAGCCTGCCCTGAGAGCTGGCTCTCCAATCGGCCGTGCCTTCCTACCACCCTTTCTGTGCCGCCGTGGCCAGCCGGGTTTTTAAAACAGTCATGTGCTAACTCTAATTGCTCTCTAATGAGATTCTCCGTCGTAAGGAGTAGTTGCGGCGGGACAGTGTGGTGGACACAGAGACGCAACAGTTTCCCCCTTTTTTTCTCCTTTTAAATTAAACCCCGTTGCCTCGGGGAGCCCTCAGACTCTTCAGAAAAGCGGCGCGTCGGGGAGCGCGGGTCGCTGCGTGCCAGCTCTGCGACCTGGCGCCAGCGAGGAGAGGGTGCAGCTCGCTTCTATAGCGAAGGCACCTGCCCAGCCAGAGAGTATTTCCGATCGGGCTAGTTGCTCGTCGCCTTCCTTCCTAATTTGTTTCAAATCCCGCTGGGTCCATGGGCAGGGCTACACACAGTTCACACGGCGATCCGAGCCCCGCGGGACCCGCTGACCGCATCAGGGCAGGAGCCTTGCTGAACCACCCCTCAAAGCCACAGTGTCGCGCCGACAGCGGGACAGCCGACTGTCAGATTTACCCGCAGCCGGGCATTCACCTCAGCAAGCCGCTCGTCCGTCCGGCAGGACCCCCACGGCAGCGTCTCCTCCAGCAGCAGGGTAACTTGAGCGATTGTTTGGAGTAAGTTTGCTTAAAGGAGAGTTTTTTCATTAAAGAAAGAAAATACCTCCCGAAGAGACTCTCCGTGACCCCCACGGCTGCAGCTGACATGCCGGGCTTCCCAGTGAAGGTCGTCAGTGTGTTTGCAATTAAAATGTTTGTGTTAGATATTAATAACGATAATCTTTACTTAAGTCCCCAGCCAAAGCAAACAGGGCCCTGGAATCACAAAATCAAAGGGCAATAACTGGGTAAAGACAAGAGGTTTGTGATTTAATGAAGTCTTTTTCCGGAGGGACCACTCACAAAGTCATCGAAGTTTTTACGCAAATGCAACTGCCCCTGCCGCTCCCTCCTCCCCTTGCGGGCTGCAAATCCCGTGCTCAACCCAGGCCCCCTCGCCTCTACCTGCTCCGCTCCCCCGGGAGCCACCTGCTCCCTCCCCCGGGAGCGGAGGGATGCAGGGCTCTGCCAGCACGCAGTGCGGGGTGCCCGGCCCGGCGTGGCAGAGCTCCGCCGCCCGCCCGAGGTGCCTGCGGGGCCGGGAGCGATGGGCGCAAGGCGGGGGAAGGGGGGGAAGATGGGGTGCCTGTCTGCGGTGCTGCTGCATTGACACCGCTTTCCTCTGAAGTGACGCGACCGAGGGTTTAAAGCCTTGCCTTTAATTTAAAGTTTTGGGGTTTTATTTTCTTTTGTTTTATTGGGTTTTCTTGGTTGGTTGGTTTTGGTTTTTATATTGTACATGTTCTATTTTCCTTGGTAAGACCGCCTGCAATCCAGTGAGGGAAGCGGACAGCCAGGAGTAGGCTTAGCTCGTTCTCTGAGCTCGAAGTCAAGGCAGTCAAGAGGCGACAGAGCAGCTATTTCCACGGGAAAATTTCTGCGTGGGCCACTGCTGCTTTGGGGACCCCGTACGATTCTTCCACAGTTTCCGTCTTTCTGTGGAGAATGAACTAGGGATGGGTGTAGGGGGAAGGGAGGGTGGAGGTTGAATAATTGAACCATGTGCTCGCTGGGATGTCCCTCCGATAGCAGCAACTAGCAACTTTTCCCAGTCTCAAGGCTGCTAAAAACCCCCTCGTGTCCCTTTGATCTCTCCTGGGAGTCCCGGGGAGCCAGCAGAGGCCAATGCCTTCTTCAGCTGTCCTCTATACAAATCCTCTGGCAGGTACTAATGTGTTTACTTAGGTGCTCACGGTTCCCAGCGCCGGGGGGAACCAAACGTTTCTCACACGGCTGGGAGCGCTCGGCCCCACCAGCCCGACTGGGAAACAGTTTTGTTGCCGGGGCATCACGGAGGAGCCCTCGCTGCCGCTGCCGGCACCCACGGACGGCGGGAGCGGAGCGGAGCGGCTCGGCAGCGTTAAGTTACACGCTCTCGCCGCCCTGCGCGGGGGCCCGGGTGTGCGCTCCGTGGAGGTCGACCTGGCACAGCGCAAGGCGCTCCGGAAGGCCGGGGGTGCGGGTGCGCTCGGGGGGACCGCAAACACCTCTCACCCCCTCAGTCCGGTGACTTATGGTTTCGGTAGGATTTTCTTCTCTTAAACAGAAAGGCGTGGGACTAGGAAAAAGACGGCACGCTCTGCAAACGGTGCCCACATGAGATGGAATCCCTCCAGGAATAGGTGCGGCACGGCGACTCTTGAGGAGCGGGAAGGGCTGGGGTGAGGAACACCATTTGAAGGGATCCTGACACGTTTACCACTTTCTCTCTACCAGTCTAGAGGAGCAGAGAGTATCTGACGCTAAAGCTGCTCCCGCTTTTTAGACTTGAGCCTCCTGAAATGCAGCACTATCCTCCCCCGCCCCCCACCCCGCCCTGTCCCAGCAGCCTTAGTAGCCAGCCTTGTAGTTTGTTTTCTCTCCCCTTTCTTTAGTTCCACTCGCCTACTGCATTTTTGCAAATTTGTTTTGAGATCACTTTACCAGAGGAGCCGGGGGCTCCTTAAGGGATACTAATTACTGATTTTTTTTCTTCCCGAGTGACAGGCTCTTCGATGCTTTCTTCCATTTCCCTAAAAATATTCAAGGGAAAAGGAAAGAAATTTTTCCAGCTCTTCAAAAACTTTTTGGGGAAAGTGCATTTCTTAACAGCCCGAGTTCTGCTGAGTTAAGAGTCAAATTTGCGAGCTAAAGCCCTCCATGCCAGGAGAGCGGGGCTGAGGGGCTTGGCGTTGTGCACCGGGAGATCTACAGTGCATGCTTGGAGAGAAACCAAGCATGCACCAACCGAGAAAGGTGATCGGAACAGCAACCGGCACTTTAAAGATCAAGTTTATTTGTGCACGAAGCATAAATATGTAAACACGTCTATTTTAGCCGGCTCAAACGTGGTAAATCAAATTGTGTGTATGTGTCCGTGTGTGTCTGTGTGTGTGCACGCCACAGCCCAGTGAAGAGTTCAAGTTACCGCCGAGCAGAACCCCTCCTGACTGACGCTGTCTTAGGAAAACAATAGGGAACTGTCCTGTTTCAGATGTGGCCCAACAAAACAGCAACCTGCACCTCAGAGCGGCAGAAGCCTGAAATTCTGAGCTTTCCCATTCTGTAACTTTACCCCTTTATCAACTCCCTGCTTTTCATACAGTATTCGTTTCAAAGGGGGCTCCCCGCATTTATGGCCCCAAATAAACCTAAGCAGTGCAGATGTAGCCTTCCGCAGCCTTTAGATAACGAGGCATCCGTTCGTAGGAAGAAGGGTGTGTGCATGGTTGTTTCTCAGGAAAAATTTTAGCCTAAGAGTGGAAATCCGCCTTTGGGGGCTCGGGGGTGGTGGTAGCAGGGAGACAAGGATGGATTCCCCCCAGCCCCAGCCCAGGCCGAGCTGCTTGCCTTTCTCCGCCTTGCCCGTGCGGATCGGAGGGCTTCCCAGCCGTGTGCACTGATACAGGGCATCTCTCCCAGGACATACTCTCTACCTGCCTTGCTCGCTTGATCAGCGGCTCCCGGAGACAAGCGGCTCGCCATGCCACCACATTACCTCTTCCTGAAGGGAGGCTAACCGAAGGCGCCTTTTTCCTGGGCGCACAAACCGGCTCCGTAGCGTTTGAACCTCTGCTGGGTCATTTGCTCTCCGTTTGAGTAAGCCTAGGTCACATAATTTTATTCCCAGGTAGAGAAGGTTTCCTTTGCCTTCTCATAATATTTTCCTCGGCTACAAAAGCCACCTGGATGAAACCAAAGGATTCCTGCGCGTTAGCAAATGCCTGTTAAATGGCTTCATTACCACTCTAATGACCCTTGCACCGCTCCGCTCGGCTACTGCTGCGGCTGGGGCTCTGCAAGGCTTTTGTCCCCGACTTGTGTAAAGTTACTTAGGGATTGCGGGGTTAGAAATTTTACACTTCCAGGAGGGGTTTGTTGCACTGGCAGCTGGGACGCATCTGTAACGGTACAAGCTTGCCTGAAAGCAGAAAATTAGCAAACCCAAGGCGCTGCTTGACTATTGTGTCTCTAGCAGCACCAGGTCACACGAGTAGGAGAAAAAATGGGAAGGGGATTTGTCTCGGAGCAAACACATACACTTTTCTTTTGTGAGTACCTTTCCTTGTGACCCGATCCGACAGCACTAAAATCTGGTTTCCCCCCTCATCCTCTCTCCTGGCCACAAATAACTGTGCATTGTTGTCCCCCAATTTGTAATTTTGAGCGGCTGGTGACACAACTTTAATTACAGGACAAAGCGCTCCTCGAGATAAATAAACACATCCTAGGTCTAAGAAGAAGGTTATATTGTTTCAGGTTAGATCTGGATCACGGGCTGTGGGAAATAAAGATATGCAAGTAGACACTGTAGGTGTCCCTCCTGAGGAAACGTGCGATGGGAAACGGGAGATGGGAACATCGGGACGAGGAAGGGCTCTGTAGGAAATGTCAGTGGTTCGTGGGCGTCCACTGCCCCTCTTTCTCTTTCCACACCAAAACTGCAAATCCACAGACTTGGTTGGAAATTCGGAGATGTCGCAACCAGTTCTTGGGAGGTCGTTCATTAGAAAAGTGCCCATCTCTCGGAGCTCCAAAGGAGCGGTGCGGAGCAAATTGTCTCCTGGGGACTGGAGGGGGCTTGCCCAGACAGCTCTCGGCAGGGGCTGTGGTGGGATATGCTAATAAAGACTGGCGGCTGCGGACCAGCCTCCCTTTCCATGTATATATAAGGGCCCCCCGCATCAGCCGAAGGACACTTGGTCTCGGGTCGCTAATTACGGAGGAAATTGCCCCAGCGCACTGCGGAGAGCCTCGCCGAGAGCCGGTGGCCACCGTCCCGCACTGACGCCTCTGCAGCGGGGATGGAGGTGATGGACAGCTGCAAGTTCTCCCCGTCCGAGCTCTTCTATGACAGCTCCTGCCTCTCCTCCCCGGAGGGCGAGTTCCCCGAGGATTTTGAGCCCAGGGATCTGCCTCCCTTCAGCGCCCACGAGCCCCCCGAGCCCGCCTGCTCCGAGGAAGAGGAGCATGTCCGAGCTCCCACTGGCCACCACCAAGCTGGTCACTGCCTCATGTGGGCTTGCAAAGCCTGCAAAAGAAAATCTACCACAATGGACCGGCGGAAGGCAGCCACCATGAGGGAGAGGAGGAGGCTGAAGAAAGTGAACCAGGCTTTTGAGACCCTGAAGAGATGCACCACTGCCAATCCCAACCAAAGACTCCCCAAAGTAGAGATCCTGAGAAACGCCATCAGATACATCGAGAGCCTCCAGGAGCTCTTGAGGGAACAAGTAGAAAACTACTATCACCTGCCGGGACAGAGTTGCTCCGAACCGACCAGCCCCACTTCCAGCTGCTCCGATGGGATGGTAAGAGAGAGGCAGGAGCGATAGGGCTGTGGGGGCCCCAGGACGGCCCGCGGGCAGGTCCCCCTCGGCCCAACGCCGTGGGACCAGTCCCATGGGTGTGGGACGGGCCGAACCCATCCGGACATCAGGAAAAGGCGGGCGGTTTGCCTCGGAACAGGCCCTTTCCCAGATTTTCCGCAGAGCACGCACGTGGGCTACCCGGGGATGCGTGGGGGGCGGTAGCCCTGCCCGAGGGCACCCTGCAGGCGCCGCCGCGGTCCCGGCGTCCTCTCTCCTGCCCTCTTAGTGCGGCCTTAGAGGGGTAAGGCTGGGGGAGACGGGGAAGGCGCTGCCCAGAGCCAACAGCCTGGTGGGGGGGCGGCTGCTCCGCCGGCCTTTATGGCCCTTTCCGTTCGCGGGGAGCGTCCCGCTGGCCCCTGGGCTGGGGCGGCAGGGCCGGCACTCGCCCCTCGCTGTCTTGCAGGCCGACTGCGGCAGCCCCGTCTGGTCGGCGAGAGGCAGCAGCTTCGACGCCGTCTACTGCGCCGAGATGGCCCACGGTAAGCCCTACTCGACCCGGCGCGGCCTGGGGGGTAGAGGCGGGGCCCGGGGACCCCCCCGCTCCCCGTGGCATTTGGGGGAGGCGGCGCGGCACCCCGCGGTAACGCGCTGCTGTGCCCCCGTCCCTCCCCTCGGCGCAGGGTACGCCGCCGATCAGAGCAGCGCCCTGTCCAGCCTGGACTGCCTCTCCAGCATCGTGGACCGTCTCTCCCCGGCGGCGGGACCAGGGCTGT
>VXBT01008564.1:426138-489873 GCA_013400235.1 Oriolus oriolus
CCTCCGCTTCCCTCCGGGGCTGGAGGCAAAGCGCCCCGGCGGGCCCCGGCCCGGGATCTCCCGCACCCCGGCAGGCAGAGCCCGGGGCTCGGGACACACACGCTGCCCTGGAAACCCCGCTGCAAATAAAACGTGCTGTGAGAGAGCTGTCTGGCCGGCTGGTTCTTTAAGTGCGTTCCCTGACATGAGGGAGAGCAGCGAAACTCGGCTGCGGGGTGCCTGCCAGCATCCCTGTGGAGCCCCCACCCTGCCTCGGTCGCCCCTCGGCTCGTGGCTGCGGGGCACCCGCCTCATCACGGCGGTCCCAAGACAGGACATGGAGTGTCTTGCCGGGCTGGGGCCTGGCAGCTTATTTCTCATTCCACCAGTGCGTCTTATTCTGAGACCACTCATGGAGCAAAAAAAATGTGGAAGTTTGAATACTCACACTGTATGTCCTGTTGTGGGCAGAATTTCCTTTAGTTTTTGCAAAAGCAAAAGTAATATTTCATAGTCATATTTTTCTCCTCCTCCCCTTCCTTTCCCGTGCACCCCTGCAAAGCTCACGTTTCTTTCACTGGCTATGAAGATGGACAGTGTATTCCAGAATCTGACCCTAAAATCGCATGGTCACTGCTCTTAAAACAACTGCATGATCTAGCTCTGATGCTGTGCTGGGGAATTTTACTTATTGCTCTGGCAGAGACAAATTTAGTAAAGTTAGTAAGCACAAACCTCATGTATCTCTTTCACAAGCCACGAGGTATATTTCACAATATTCGGAAAGCAATATAGATCTATTTGCTCCTAATGACTTTGGTCTTACCAACCAGAATGCAAATTCATTATTCTACATGGCTCTAGAAATAGCCAGGTCAAATCTTCATGCATCTTCAGACTTAACAAGTATTTCCTTCCAGGCACTAAGTTAAGTCTATCCACCATGAAAAATTTCTGGCTCTTTGCATTTCTCTAGTTATAATTCAAAACTTTCTTAGCCAACGCCTCCACCTTCCCCCCACCAAAATAAAAGAAAAAAAAAGAGATGAAATGGAGAGGTGGGCTCTTTCAGTACATCCAGAAATGTTTCATATGATAAATACTGTGAGTGGGAAGGGATATATACACCTCACTATTGCAGGATAAGAATGTATTTGCCATTTGTGTTTGTGTTGCTAGCACTCAGTGGCCGAGGGGCCTGGCAGTGGTATTTCACCTCTGATAAATCTTTCACTTGACCCCAGCCCAGCTTGGCCATGTCACCAAAAGTTATCACCTGAATGCTCTTTGGCAGTGTCTCTGAACCAAAGATAAAAGAAGACTTTTCTTAGGGGTGGCTCTGTCCGTGTAACACACTGAGGGACTGTGTCCCCCACAAGGGGCCACAGAGAAGGTGAGGTGGCACCTGCCTGCCTGAGCCTGCCCGAGGGCAGTAGCAGGTGTGTGTCTGACACAGGGCAAGGCCAGCCCACCCTTCGTGCCCAGCTTCCCTCAAAATTACTTTCTGCCCTTGCACATAGCCTTGAGGTAAGTGCTCTTTTCCTGCAGAGTGTTTCAGGAGGACCCCTGACCAGAACGGGCTTTCCGTGTATATAGATACGTCTGAACTAATCACGGAGTAGAAAAAGGGGTTTTTAACCCCTGAGTTGCCGTCATGCAGAGGCACAAACTAGTTTCTCACACTCCTGTCATTGCAGATGCTTCAGGAGTATGCAAGTCTTTCTTGGTTCTGGGGGATCACTTCCCAAGATTTCTGTTCATAGGAATCCTTGTGCAAGACTGTGAACGTCACTGGTTTTATTTCCTGGCTTCTCACACGCTGCTGCAATGTTGCAGTGTTTGCTCCTCTCAATCAAAATACCATCCCAAGGATACTTCTTATGCCTAGGATTTAGTAGAGTGCAGACAATGTTAAATGGTATTTTAAAGTGAGCTAAGCTAGAGAACTTTCAGCATTTCATTCTGCACTGTGCTGACCTTGGCAAGTGATCTCAGACGAAGTATGCAGAGTAACACTAGCAAATCACATGCTGGTAATGTACACCTCTCTTTGGCTGGCAGACATTTTAAGAGTCGCAAAAAGGTCAATACTTCTGAGAAGTAGATTTTCAGAGTGTGAGGAGAAGCATTCTGTCTGTGGGATGTTTGTCTGTAGCCTCCTAAGCCGTACTATAGTAGTTTACAACCTGCAGGTTTTGCTATACACATCTGGGAAACAAAATCTTAATTACAGGACACCTATGAAGAAAACTCCCATGAGCTGAAGAGTGCAACAATCCTTGTGAGGAATGGTAGTGAGCACCATGAAACTGCCTTTAGACTGTGGATTGGGAAGAGCAACAAGGCTGATGGGAGATACACCGTTGTGGTCAGATTTTACATATTTAATGATAATAAGTGGAACGGAAAAGAAAGGTTTGTGTTCTATATGAAACGTTCATTTAAGGAAGGCTGTGCCCAGAAATAAATAGGAAGGTGATGGTCTAGAAAATCTGAGCTCCACCTATCCCAACTCCTACTATGTGATTGCTTAAGGCTCTGGGACAGTGTGTAGTGGCCTCACAGGCAGGTGGGCAGGTGCAGGGATGTCTCATGGTTTCACAATAATGAATGTAACACAGAAGCTGTGTTACAGCAAGTCTTCTGACTATCGCTCACTGCAAGGAAGGGCATAACTCTGTATACTTTTTAGAATACAATTAATGTTGTATTTACCTCTAAAAACCTTTATTTGGCTTAAATTATGACTGAGGGAAGCATCTGAGCTTTGGGGGTTTTGTGTGTGAAGTCCCTTGTATCTTTTGTTAACAAACCAAACGGAGATCTTTGGTGAAATACATATTTTAAATTCAGATCAAAAGAGATATTTGCACATTCCAAAACTAACACAGAAACCTGCAAAAGATCCCTTAAATATAACATCAAGACAAAAATCCTGCTTTCTTTATGTTCAAATTTCTTGAATTGCTTGTGTGGAAAACCACTCATTTTGCTTGTAGGAAAAGATCAAGCTCTTTCTTTTCTTGTGGTAAGGCTTAAAAGTGATACATTTTTAGTAATTAGTTCTTGGAGGATGAAGGGATCTTTATTCATAGTGCTTGTCTAAATATGCGTAGGAACACCTCAAATTCATAGCTACATTTCAGTGGAAATTCAGCATCTCTTCTTCCCAGTTCACCCTGCTTGTCAGGAGCAGTCAGACTTAACCACAGCAGGCAGCTCACCTCTCCCCATCCTAAATCTCCTCCCTCACTCCCTTCTTCCCTCCTTTCCTCCTCCTTCTCCACCTTCTCCTCTGCAGAGTCCTTGACTCACTCGTCACTTCTCCTTACTCCTCTCCGCTGGACCTTGGCGTGCTGGAGGACTCACAGCTGGCCAGCTGATGACCGCTGACCTTTGGCAGGTTCTGCATGGGGTATCAGCCTCACAGCTGGCCACAACTGCCTTCCTGGCAACTAAAGGCCTAATGAGCTTGGCCAGCTGGAGGCTGGGATGGAATCCTGCTGGCTGATCCGACCCTGCATGAGGGATTGAGGGGTTCGCCCCCAAATGTGGAGGGAGTGAGCAGTGCCTCTGTCTATGTGTTTCTGCCCCAGGGCATTAGAGCCAGGCTTCTCCTACAGCCAACTGGATTAGTGGAATGACTAAAAAAAGAGACTGCAGAGCTGTTTTTTCTCATGCTTTTTTGTAGTTTTCGGTTGAGTATTAGATTAGGCTTCATTAGTGGCCTTTACCCTCAGTGGATCTCATGGTGCTCACTTCATGGAGTCCAAGAAATACATTCATCCACCAGACCAGGGCTGGACTGAGGGAAACGTGGTGGGATATATTTTCCCTTTATCCAGCAGGTGCCCCACTTTCCTATCTCCAGGAGTTTATCCATCTTGGACACTAATAGATCTCATGCAAAACCCTGTACTGCTACTTTCTCAAATGTCTTCTGCTTTCCACTCCCCTCACCAGCTGAAAGGCAGCACTGATCCATGGAGTCTGTTTTCTTTTTGAGCATTGGTAACGCTCATGAACGCTGAAAAATGTTGCTGGCTATGATGCCAAAGGCATTGCTCATCTGTGCTTGAAAAAGGTGATACCATGATATATGAGGGTCAGCAAGCCCAGAGAGAGATCAGAAAGGTATTTCAGTATCTGCATTAAATCAGGTGGATTTGGGTCTGACACTCTCTGAGAGGCCTTCAGACCTGGAGTAGCAGCAGAGGAAAAAATGTGCGTATTTTCTCATTATTTCTCTGATCTTCTGTGAATATATGCTTTCGAACTGATACTATTTTCTGTTTTAAAAATCCATATAACATGACCTAAAAAGTAGCTTTAAAAGCATTAAAACCCCTTCCAGTTTGCTGGAGTAGAGTCAGTCAGTCATCTGGAGGTGGCTGCCTCTGCTCTGGTCCTCACTGTCATGGTTCTGTCTCCTTTGGATAGTATCAAGCCGATACTGGGAGCAGACACCACACTCCCTCCTCTGGGCATGCCAAGCGCTGTCATTCTGATCCTAGGACTCCTACACTTCATGAATATTGTGTCTTGAGCAGCTGGGAGTCCTTCTGGTCTTTTTTTCTCAGGTTGTATATAATGCTGTGAACTCCCAAATGGGAATAGTTTGGCTGTAAAACTTCTGCAAATGGATGAGCACCATCCTCTTGCATACCTGCAGTAGTGAAGACTTAAGCAGCACCGAAATAGTAAGATTTGAGCTCATAAGCCCTGCATGATTAAATGGGGATTTTTCTGGGCCTCACCCTGAGTTTAAGCATTCACCCTCACCTTCCTTGCAAACTCTGTGAGACTGTTTACCTTGTCACAGCGCAGTGAGTGATCTCCAGTGAGGAGTTTGTTCCTGCTGTGCAACTGGCCAAGGAAGACACATCCCATGAAGGGGCTTCATGCGGTGGGAAAGCAGACACCCCACTAGTCTGAAGCTGTGTGATTGCTGGAAATATGGGCGAATTAACACCCAGTCTGGGAGAAAGGGAGTGTCTCATATGGGGAATTCCCTTTGGAAGACACACCTGGTGGCAGAAAAAAGGGGGTTCCTGCTGAAGCCGGGAAGGTAAGCACAGAAAGCAGGGAGGGCAGTGGTCACACGGCTCTGCACGCAGCTACTCAATATGGAGTAAAGGGATGGTGACTCTGGGCAACTGGGAAAAAGTTTAATAACTCTAAAATCCCTTATGCTGTGCATGAAGTAGAGGAGAAACCAAGTAAACAAGGGCTGAGGCAGCCGTATCCTTCCAGTGCCAGAAACGCACATTTCTCACAGGGTTTCACAAATTTCTCACATTTATTTCCTGGGTGAAATACAAAAATGGCTGAACTTTGAAATGTGAAACTTGTTATTTCTAAATTTCCTTATAAGTAGGACAGTGAAACCCCTTTTAGAAAAGTGCTCATGAAACTGGGTTTCTCAAGCATAAGTTGTCTCCTCTGAGGGGTGTCCTGACCATGTCTGCCTCACACAACCCCATTGCTCTCTTTCCTGTGGAAGATACGGACAATGAGAAAAAAAGAAGTATGTATTTTGGTGTATAGTCTTGCTTTAATACATCATTTCAACAATACCATGATTACTTACATTCCTTTTTGTGAAGTGAATAGTCCTATTTTTTTACTGCTTTTTATTTTCAATTTTTTTCCCATCTCTATAAAAGTTTTATTGTTTATAAACAATACTCTTGTTTAGACAAATAAGTTTGAGTTCCATTTGGGTTGAATATGTACAGAAACAACTCTTTATCTTCATGTAAACTCTCTTTTAATCAGAAAGAATGTATTGTAAAGTACAGCTAGACAGCTAGGTTTATTCTTGCTGCATCTCCACTGAAGCCCCTGGAGTTTCACCAGGAACAGATTTAGGCCAGAAGGCCTAGAATATAGTTACAATATATTCATTTTCTCATGCTTCAAAAATGGACTGTTTATGCGCCAAGCTGTAAAGTGATATTCATGATGACTGAAGCCTGAACAACATTAAAATATCCAGAACCTCTGCTCCAAATCCTCTGGTATCTGAAACTGTTCCTCTGCTTTCAAAAGGAGGGGTTTACTGCTGCTGAGGGTAAACAAGGGCAGGGGCACAGCTTTGGTGCTCAAGCTGAAATAAGGACCAGTCTAGCTGATATTGCAGCTTAACTGTAGTGAGCCTGTCTCAGACACCGCCCCAGCCCCAAAGGCTGCCCAGTGCCCTCTCCACCAGCCTTGCCTTCCTGTTCCTGTGGCAGAAGGTTTCTCACTGATCCTTTCAGCTCAGAAATCCTTGTGAGACTTGCTGCCCCACTCCCCAAGCCCCCTTTTCAGAAGAATTTTTCTTTAAATGAAAAGTGCTGTGGAAAATTGCTTTTTATTGCGATTATAATGGATACAGTGGTTCACATAACTTGCAGGGTGCTTGAGAGCCAGAGCCCACACTCTGTTCACACACTGGCATATCAAGTACAGTCATGTTTTCTGTTTAATTTGGCCATGCTGTCTAGAAGTAGAAGCTTGAAATTGTGCTCAATAACTGCAGTGTTGTTTTGAAGGTCTTGGATGCCAATCAGCTCTTACTGAATAGGTAAGATGAGGTAGGTACCTCCCTACCTAGCACAGCAGTTATTGATAGGTAGTAGAGTGCAAGGAGCTCTTGAAGAACTCTTCCTCTGGAGCCTAATTATTTTTTAAAAAACTTTGCCCATCTGAAATAAAGTCAGAGAGAAAATGTTCCTGAACATATGATAAAACCCTCCCCTTTTTAAAAACAAATTTCAGACTTATTAAAAAGAAATCAGTATGTATAAGATCTTAGAATATGATGCACCCAAGTTTATTTTCACATCCTTTTGAACTAGTATAAATACCTGTGCACAGGCATACTTTATATATGCAGGTTTTAGCAAGTTCAAAGCCTAAAAAGGGAGTCCATTTGGGGGAAGGGAGAAAACCAGTATAGCACTATTACCAGATTCTTTATTTAAAATGACATAGGAGTATTTTTGGGAGGATTGGTCATGTGATGCTTTACTGAGTCTTCAGCCCCCACACAATTTTTATCATATGTAATCCTGGTAGGTTAGATGTAGATGTCTGTAGTGTTTTGGGCAAAGCCTTTCCCCATAGCTTTATCATCATACTGCTGCAGGAAATTTTTTCAGTAATCTCAGGGCCTTTAGAGACATTAGAGTCTCCTGGCAAGCAGCAGTTCTGCAAAGGGGACGTTCTGCATCTGTTAGCTACCTGACTAGCTCTGTTCAATTCCAGTCTTGAAGGTCACTTGGTTAAAAGCTATGAGCAACACCTACAACTCTTCTTCCTCTAATTCCAGGAAGAAATGTGCCTGGCAAATATTTTGTGGTTTATGAATGCTTTTATGTTCCTGTTTCCTGCTTCCTTTAGAAAAGGAGAAAAGCAGTGTATAATCCAGTTGAAAATGTGGGTTATCTGAGAACTGCCTATGCTGTAAGAATTAGAGCATTGCCCCAACATTAAACAGTCCTCAAAATTTTCTGATGACATGCATGCTCAGGCAGGGTTCGGCAGGTCAGAGCTGACGTTGGTGCTGTTTGGCATGGCAGACCGGCAGACCGGGCCCTAACTTAGATCTGGCAGTAGGGAGGAGAGCTTCTGCATTAATTTTGGTGCTGTAATTCTCCCACTGCAATTAAATGAAATGAAACACTTGGTAAGACAAGGGGAAAAAACCTTAATCCATGTTGAAGGCATATGCTGTGCATCTGAGCCAAATATGACTTCAACAGCCATAGCCTGAAAATTGGAATTTATAAGCATAATGCCAGTCCAGCAGAAAGTATAACACACAAATACTTATAAAATAAAAAATAATTCAGCAGCATCCAAACATAAGAACACTATAATCTATATTCTTTTGGTCTTAATGGAAGTGCCTGCCTTCAAGTGACACCCTACACTTCTGTGAGTTTTACTCCCTCTGGCTTCTCCAGAGAAGTCTGCTGCAGCTGAGGCCCTTTTGGATGCAGGAATTCAAAGATGAAGAATCCTTTTTCCAGTGGGATTATTCTTTTTATAAGGCTCTGTGTGTGAGCTGGAAAAGCAATTTATTGTGCCACTAATGTGGGATAAAGCATCATTATGCTACTCAGCTGTCACTGGGGAGTATTTGAAAGTGGTAAATCTATTCTGGGCCCAGTAGTAGTTCTAATCATTCCAGTCTGAATAAAAAAAGTAGGAAGCACAGGACAAGGTCTGAACTCTGCTTCTCGAAGTCCCCCCCCGAAAAAAATTCTGAAACTTAAGGGACAGATTTTCTAAAGAATGTAGGATTTTTAAAAAGTGTCATTTCTCTAAAATGTTGAAATACATGATTTTAAATATATGACTAAAAAAATCAGCTGTACTATTTAAAACATTTAAATATATAGGAGTTAGGCACTTCACAAAATCCTATGGCAGACGAAGGCTCAAATTCTCCAGGGGGATTAGGTGTTTAAATATAGCTGAGAATCAGAGACTCCACATCCACAAGCAGGGTTAGGGATCCCCTGTGCCAAGGGCCTTGTCCTTGTAAAGTTATGCAGAACACTGGGAATACGGGAAATTCTCAACATGCGGTGAGAGGCACCTAGGCCCCAGCATAAAGTCTGGGAATACATAATAAGAAGCAGGGCTCTGTCTAAATAGCAAGAATTTGATTAAGATTATGCCTTACTTAAGTGTCTTAATCTAGACTGGAATATAGTGTTTTTCAAGATCAATCTGTCCATCTTTCTTTGTGTCTGTCTCTCTTTCCATCCTATGCCCAAGCCCTGTGTTCCATGGTCTAAGCAGGGACAGATACTTCATTTACAAACTAAAAGGGGATGTGCAATTGTTCCCTTTTTGTTAACTGTCACTTATAGCACTCACTCACGATGTGGGAATATGAGTTCGAGCCCTTTTCCACCTGTGTCTAAGGGACTGTTTTGATTGGGAGAGAAGAGGGTGTTTCAGGGCGTGGTGTCTCCAGTGCATATTTGAGCTGCACTACTACATGGACTAAACTAGATGCTCCTTGCTTCAGTTTGCATGATGACTTTGGCTTCTCAGCATTTAATTTGCCCCTAAATCAGCTTTCTGCTTTCTTTTTCCCCAGGTTTTGGGGTGGATGAGTTGTGTGGCATATAATCATCTCTTTCTGAAGGGCTCTGTGATATTTTTGGTCATGTGTCTGGAAGCACAGCTAGTACACAGCTAAATTGTTGGTATTTTCCATCCTGCAAGGACAGCACATTCAGTCCTGTGGCAAGACCTCTTGTGAGTGCTCAGGCGTGATGGGAACAGTCTGCTCATCCTCATTTTCACGTGTGTGCCTTGCAACGTGTATTTTGGTCACAAAGGAGGCACACTTCTGGTTAAGCACAAATAGGCAGGGTCAGGACCTACAGCCCATGCCTCTTCTACAGACGGAGTGGATATCCTGGAGCAAGAGCCTTGTAACCACTTGGTTATTTGGGTATTTCTAGACCTTTTTGCCTTCTAGAGGAGGTTTCCTTGCCAAACCCGATCCTCTTAGGACAAGCTGGAGCTCTAAGACAATTACAATGAGGTTTCTGATAAGCATCAAGTATACACACTGGAATAGCAATGTATAATAACTTATTCTCGGCCTTCATCAAATATTGGAGGAAGTTTCTTTCCAGTGGTCACCGTGCACTTTGAATAGTCATGTCCAAGAATGATGAACAGGTTTGCATATTACACATAGTAATGTGCTTCAGCAACTCAGAACACTGAATGAGAAACAAAGAGAAATCTGAGCTACCTGCAGGTATTTGTAACCTCTGTTGTAGAATTGAATTATGACTCAGTGGGGAAGAAGGTTTATGAAGGATTAAATGGCAGTTACCTCAGGCAGACATCTGGAGCATGCTGTTGTGTCATGTCTCTCACATTTCTGAGAAAATTCAGCAGCAAAGTGCAGTTTTGCTGCAACAGGATCTTAAGGACTGGTGAGCGTCCTGGGATCTTGCAGCAGATCAGAGAGTGTGGGCATCTTTTTTCCAGTGCTCAAGTAGTTCCTGGCTTGAATACCCTCAAAATGAATGTGTGTGTGAACAGTGACTCATGAATAATGCTGAAGGATACAGCAACGTGCAGGCAGAAATTTTTTGTCCTTTGCTGCACCACAGGTGGTATAATTTGGCATGATTCCTTATGTGCTTGTACTGTTCTGTGATCAGCATTTGTCACTTGGTTGCCTTTTATTTTTTTAACCTCTATTCCCTAAAATCCTGTGACTTAGAGTGACCTAAAGTGGTGGCAGTCATCCATGTCAGATTCCTACAATTTTGCACATTTAAGGATGCTAAAGCAGCAAGGTCCATCTCGCAGTACACAGGATGCATCTAACTCTTATCCAGCTTGAACCTGCTTATCTCTTCCTGAAAGGAAAAACTGATCAAAAAGTGTACACAGCCTGAACAAACCCATCTGCTATTACTAGTGCATGACAACGAGCCAGGCTCCTGTTTATAGCTTTCAGAAGTTGTTGTGATGTGGAGTGGCATCAAAATGCACAAAACCATTTTCCATCTGGGTCTCTGGGGAGATGTGGATGCTGTTCTTATGCGTTTAAACTGAGCCTTTTTTTCTGCTGCTTCCCAAGCTTCTCAGTCATAAGTAATGCTGATCCTGCCCCCCTACTCAGCCCTAGTGAGTCCACATCTGGAGTGCTGTGTCCAGTTCCGGGCTCCTCAGTACAAAAGAGTCATGGAGCTCCCGGAGCGGGTCAAGCGGAGGGCAACAAAGATGAGTAAGGGACTGGAGCATCTCTCTTATGAAGAGGGGCTGAGGGAGCCAGGCCTTTTCAGTTGAGGTCATTGATTCAGCATCATCTGTGTGCTGCAGACATGTACAGACACAGTTCTTTGTCTCAATTATTGCCTACTACTTCGTACAGTCAGAGCTTGCTTGGCTTCTGTGCACTGATCTCTGGCAGTTACTGTCCTGTGGTAAGAGATTTTGTGCTCGTCAGCTAAAATGCTGCACTCTGCAGCATCTAAAATTTAGGCTTCTTATCTGATATTCATGTAAGTTCCCTCTGTAGTAAATGAAGGAAAAGAGGCATCTCCCATTATTAGTAGGAGATGGAAGAGATATAACTACCCAATATATTTTCTTCAGTGACAAGTTCGGAATAGGATGCTCCTACAGACAAACCAAGAAACCACAGTACTTTCAATGGGGAAGGCGAGAGAGTGGTTTTATGCTGCTACACTGGCTGAAGGAGAAACATGTTGAAGCTGAGGTGGGAACTGAGACTGGCAAGGCAGAGGGGAAAGGCATGGAGGAAGATGATTAGAAAATTCTTCTGCTGTCTTCACTGAAAAAAAAAGCTATTATATTGTGTCAGTAACCATTACACAGATGAGGTAAATCACCTCTTGGAGATAATTGCTCCCTCCATTAGCTGCAGAGAGATGGTAGCTACAATTATTTGCACCTTCACTGACACTAGTCTCTGAAAAAATGTCAGGTGTTTTGTCTGACTTTTGAGTCACTTTAGCTGCTTCAACAGTCAGTTTTACAGTCAAAGAAACACGCCAAATCTTCATCTGATTTGACACTTGGAACTATTCTTTTTTCCCCTCCTATTTTTTTTCCAGCTTTGAAGATTGTCATTCTTTGACTCTTGGCTTACCGAGCAAATTTGCTTTAAGATTGCATTCACCTCCTCAGTAAGCAAGATCACCTGCACAGCTGAACTGAATAATTTAATAAAGGCAAGGTGACTGCTTCTAAAACATGCTTTGGATGTGTACTAATTGTAATGCAGACAGCTGCTGAGGGTTCGTTAGTTCAGCAAAGAATCTGGTTGGAAACTCATTTGTATCGCATGAAAATCACTTGCACTTCATTGGAGTCAGTGACATTTCTCACATCCTTGCTCCATGCAGATTTAAAATAATCATCCTAGAATTAGCCAGGAATACAGGGAAGAAACAGCCTCAGCCACACCAGCTTCAGTGGAAGACTTGTTTACAGATGTTGGGAGATTATTATTTGAAGCAACTGGCATGCATTTTGACAAAATATATTTTTGGCCTTACCTTGCCTTAAAGTCTAAATTTGGCAAACAGTTAGGTAGTCACATGAGACAGTTCCAGGATGAGCATAGGTTTCCTGTTACCTTTCCTTGCCTAGGATTGTAACCCTTATCAGAGTCAGTGGGTTTCTAACAGAACTGGAGAATTTGGGCTGCTGTTAAGCACCATAGTCAGAACATGAAAACTAAACAGGACATCTGGCCCTTAACAGACAGTGAAGGCTGTCAGAGCCTGGGCTTTACCTCTGAAGCATGCTGAAGGAAGTACTATTTTATCATTTGGCTTCTTTCCTCTATCTTTTCTTCTAAATACTGGTGCCAGTTTTCTGAGGGCTCCTGTATTTGTCAAACTAGTGCTTCTTGGGGGTACTGCCTTCTCCCAGCCCTTTCAGAGAGGAAGCTGCCTGAGAATATAAGATGTGGTGTGCAAAATATAGCTCCTAGTTCGTTTTCCCTGCTGGAAAAAAGGAGAACTTTCAGATGCCTGCATACTTCAGCTAAATATCAAAGCCTTGATTAAAGTTGGTGGAGAAAGGGGAAGAAATCATAGGAGTGTCTAGAAGGGGAGAAATAAAAATACCTCTAGAGCTAATCCATAGACACACCTGGATCTAATGACCCAAGATTCTGTTTGGGTGTCCCTCTGAGGGAGGTAGTGCCAGGCAGTGGTACAGACTGTTATCATCCTTCAGAAAATCACAGCTACAATGCAAACCCAATTTGATGGCTATCTTTGGCAAGTTCCCTGCTGAAAGCAGAGCAGCTGCTGCAGTGAGAGATTCATGACTTGCATCGATTTGTTACTGCACCTGGTTTACGTGGCTCCCTTCAGCAAGGCTTCACCTTTCATTTACTTCAGTGTGGGTGATACACTTGCCTAGTGGTACTGTGGGACATTTTTTTAATCAGCACGTGTATAATCTTCAGCAGCAGCAACAGCAGATGAAGTGTGATCAGACCCTGTGTGCAGTCCAATAACCATGTTGAGCAATATTTACATTAACCCTAGAATTATTACCCAGGTAAGAGTATTGCTTTTATTTCCATACTCCTATTGCTATTTGCCGTTCTTAGTACAGAGAGTATTCACTCACGTGGTGTTATTGTAGATGTAACTCGAGTTCAGTTTTCTGAAGTGTCCACTCGCTGTAACACGTGTGGCAATACGCTGAATGGATGCTGCGTACATCTCTGTGTGTAGCTTTTTAACGCTAGGAGGAAAGAAGCCCTCGGCAGTGAGGGCGGAATGAGCGGCTCTCGGTGCCATGAACACCGCTCTACACTAGGCGTCTCCCTTGGCATATTTATTCAGCTGCGAGCTCCACCTGCCGTGCCCACTGAACGGAGCCAGGAGCAGGTAGGGACACACAGATAGATTCGTACAACGGGGCTGTAAAATTGTTAGAGTGCCATGCACGTATATTTGTGGAGACAAATATTGCTCAACATACCTAGTCGGCACTTATACTTTAGTCTGAGTTAACTGATGCTTAAACCCCCTTCACATGACCAAGTTTTACGTTTTCCTTTAGGGGTACTAAGACCCAACGGTGAATAGTTTAACTTCTTTCTGTCAACCCTACGGACAAGGACAACATAATAAATAAGCACAAAACCGAGGCTTGAAAGGTGGTGCTGGTGTAAGTTCTGCACCTGAAGCATGTTAGTAAAGAAATTAATAGTTTGTTACATGTTTGATCCCTGGGAGTTTAAGAAATGCTCTTGATTTCTCATTGCTTATGGTTGGAAGCTTACTTAGAAATAGAATTTCAAAACAAATGAAACATTGGTTCCTGAATGTCTTTTTATAATACAAACACTTTCAGACTGGATGGCTAAAGGTGCTGACTCAATGTTAGGATGCTGCCAGGAGTTGGTTCCACATTTTTACCTGTGAAATTCCACACAGACATGGGTCTACATGCCAGATGTGCTGGATTTTCTTCCCCTGTAAACCTCAGTTGTTCAGTGTGTGCACAGTGACTCTGACCTACTGCATGTGTGTGAGTTCACAGTGTAATGCCTCAAGCAGGTCTAGGTGTCCACTGGTTCCAGATACGGAGCTGTTGTTTCAGCCAGAGGAGGGTGTGTGGTTGTCCCACAGTCACCGTCACGGCATAGAGTGCTTTGTCAGCAGGGAACTAAATGAAAGGGAAAATCATCACCTGATGAAAAAGGGGTGACTCAGGAAAGAGGTGACATTCTCGGCATTATCTGTATTTTTTTTCAAGGCATAGCTACTATTTTTCTACCCTCTCAACGTATTTTTCCCCATGTATCCTTGAGGGCTAGTGCAATTATTTTGTGTAAGGCAACTAAGACAGCTGACTATGGTGGCCATGAAAGGGCAGCTAATGGATATGGAGTGCAAGCGAAGAGCAGAGCACTCCACAAGGTAGACATGGCAAAGCCTAAATGCCACACCTGGCCAGAGTTGCATGTGATCAAAAAGTGTCACTGCTCAGTGAACAGAGAACTCACATGGAAAGAAGGGTAGGGGAATACTGCAGTGGGAGAGTTGGAATAGCTTTGTGGTGACATTTGGGCTCTTGTCAAAGGGAATTTGTGAGGCCAAAAGGTGGAGTGACAGGAGAGAGATCAGTGGAGAAGTACCTCGGAGTTGCTCTCATCTGAGCTGGGGCCATTCTTACCCACCAAACTGCTCATGGCTACCTTAACATACCCAGAATTCTTCCCATGCTGTTTGAGCTAAGCATTTTGTCTTGTTCTTTCCAAAAACTGCTATAAGAGACAGGATTTATCCTCCCAACATAAAAAAGTAACTTGTTCAGATAAAAATAATATTCTATATTCCTGGAGGAGTTTTCATGGATAAGAGAAAAAATGTAAGTATCTTCCCTCTTCTGTAGTGCTGCACTGGCTACTCTGTACTTCAGAGGTTGAACTTCGTCTTTTATGTTTCTTTGATTTCAACAGAAATGTTAGGGAAGCGTCTCCTGAGATCCAGTTTTTAATTGGACCAGTTTACAAGCTACTCTCAGGCTTCCAACTGGAATATTGTTAAGTGCAACTGTTGGTCTGTTCTGGGATGTCAAAATTAAAAGGTTGGGCAAGACTTACTTCAGGCTTAACATAGTTTTCCTTGAAATGAACATGAATTTGTGTGTCTATGTAACATTCTCACTTTGAGAAAACACATGTAAGAGTTCCCTCAGCTTGAGAATTGCTGGTGGGGAGAAACTGTAATAGGACTAATGAAGAAACTCTCTGTAGGACTGGGATATGTTTGGGTATCACCTTTTTGCAGCACAGTGCAGCTTCACACATCTCAGAGAGAGGAAGGAAGAGAAGAGGTATTCCTCCACCCTATCAGCTCTTAATGATTTTGACAAAAGGATCTGCAACTGCTGAATCATATGCTTCTCCTGTGGTCATGAGTTGACAATACTGAAACTAACTATAAGGAGGTAAATTGAAAGCTGATTAGAGATTAAACTCCTATGTGACTTTTTTTTTCTTGGATCTTGGCTGTTCCTTTTAGACATCTGCTTTTGTAATCTTTTTACTTAATCCTAGATAGCTGCAGGTTTTAGATTTCACAACTGGGCAAGTTGTGCTATGACTGTCTTTATCCCAAATCCCTATGTTGGAAGCTTAATGGCTTTCATTTTTGTGCATCTCTGTTTGTAACCAGAAATCAAAAGCAATAGTTCATCTTTTTGGTTGCAGGTATTGTAAAACGCACACACACTAGCCCAGTGTTGGGGATGGCAGCACAGACTTCTGCTATCAGCATTCACAGGCTGCAGCTTCTTACAGTCTGCTCCTGTATGCACCACAACCAAAGCATTTTGCTAACAATACCTGTGCTGAGCTCTTAAATTTCTTAGAATGGTTCAGAACAGACACCTGTAGTGACAGGAACCTCCTTACAATCCAGAATACATGCAAGGTCTCTTGGTCATCTGAGCTATGCATGTAGAGGTTTAAGACTTGGGAATTCAAACACTGGGGACTTTTTATTTATCTGTTTTGAAGCTGTGTATGAGTGTAGCAGCAACACATCCTCAAAAGCCATTACTTATTCCAAGCTAGTAGTTTAAGTTGTTTAGTAGTGGCTCTGCTCATGAACTTTTTAACAGAATGCCTTACTCTATTTTAAGATTTATGTCAGAGACAGGTGGAATGAATCATGTTCAATGGATACCTCTAACTCTTGAGTTTGGAAACAATCAGTGTAAGCTCCACAGCTTGATTTTGGACAGCTGAAGGCAGAGACAACGAATCCATCAAACATGTATCTAAACCTTTCTGTTCATTCAGACTGCATTTGCTTCACGGACAAGCAGGGTGAGCATGGGTCTGCTTGCAAGACTTGTTTGAGCACATCCCTAATTCATCCTGACCTTCTCGTGGCTAAGCACAATGAGCTGTATGTCTCATCAGACATGCATTGCAGCAGGCAGCACATTCTTTAAAACTGACCCAGGATACTCTCAGGTTTAGAAATCTGTTTTGTTTTACTGAATGCTGGATATGGAAACGGTCTCACTACTACTTATGGAGGGACTTTACTGCTTCTAGCTAATAATCCACTGCTTACACATGGAATGGTCCTTAGTACTTCCAGACACTTTTCTGCATAATAACTTTCAAATTCTGAAATTATGCTTAAAATCCTGCTTGATTTCAAACACAGGCAAAACCACTCCCTTTCTTGTTTAGCACTTTTTTTTCATTCTAGGTTTGCTCACAAGATCTTAATTTCATTTAGAACTCTAAAATCCTTAGTTAGTAGATGAGTAAACAGTTTTTCTCTTGCAAATGAGGCATATAATTTTTTGCCTTCTGTTAAGAGTTCCCGAAGGTTACTAAATCATACTGGATTCTTGGCTGTGATAAATACATATGACTGTGACGATAAATACATAGGATTGCGAGATCTGTAGCATTATTCACCATGAAACTGCAGGCAGATTTTTATGTCATTTTTTTCCACTCATGTATATTCATTGACTTTTAATCTATGATTGGTCACGAGAAGAGAAAAATTCAAGCTGGTGAGCTTTTTGCTTCATCGAAGACTATGGAATTCTTCAATACCCCATAAAGTGCCAGCCAGACCAAATGTCGCAAACAGAAAAACTATGGCTAGCACAGCAGAGCCATCAACTTCACTAAGTAAATGCCACCAACCCTGAATCTCGATGATTATTAGATCCTGCATCTGGATCTTTGGTGTAAGTGAACATGATGCAAGAATGTGTAAACGCTCCTTTGGTTACTGTGATAAAGAGACAGAAAAGGTGTCTTGAATCTCCTACCTCAGTTTGCAGCCAGTGCAGAGAAACATGAGGCAGCCCCAAAGGTAAATACAAGCAATAAAACTCACTAAGTTGAATGAAAGAATATCAATTTAGCGTAGTGGAACAGCAAATGCCAGGAGACCAATCAGTTAAAATACAATGCACAAACACCTGCAGACCTGCATGTGGAAAGGGCTGTCTTCCCTGCACCTCTTTTGGATACTAACTCAGCTGTGCACATGTGGAAGAGCAGTACTGAATCAGGACCAAATACATTTAAATCACAAATGAAGATATTGGCTACAAGCAAAAGCACACCAGAGGCTTAGGGACAGTGGTTATTCTGTGACTGAGTAGCTATATGTTTCATTGATCAGTAAGGGGCATGAAAAGTAACAGAAAATTTTTTTCTACCTGCTTCCACTTCAAAGTCACTGACAGTTCTTACTGTTAAATGTTGGCAAAGACTAGAATGTTAATTTTATTGTGTATAAATAATTTATTGAATAATAAGAGATGAACATGAATTTGATATGCTTCTCTGCGTGAATGACAGTCTATTACTGAAATTTATTAATCAGCACATTCCACTCAAATTTTTTGAGGAAGAGGAGGGAAGGAGGTGGAGAGGCAGTTTGGAAAAATGCAGTACAGTGGGCTGACTAAATCTGAATACTTGGCCTCTGAAAATGCAGCTATCAGTGTAATGCAAATCATACTGATGAGATACAGAACAGTTATACGTAGTCATAATAACAACTTATATAGTGTCAATATTAATAGCAATGCCTGTTTGAGAACAGTTTTAAAATAGGTACATACAATTTTATTAAGTATAAAAAGACACCGTGCAGAGCACAATACAATATATTTCATCTTCAGTTCTGGTAGTCCTCAAACTCCACTGTCTTAATTGATATTGTCACCAATGACCACTGAATACAATTACCTCTCTGTATAAAATGAGGCTTCTCTAGATGAATTCAGGCTGTTTGGTTTTAAAAATACAGTAATTTCCTTTCCAAGGCTACTTACACTGATGAAACACTGTAAAGACTGTTGGCTAGCCTGCATTTGGTTTCTAACATGTGCTATGATACTGCCAATTTCTCCCGTTTTGCCTTGTCTCTCTCTGTTTGAGAATAGATCCTCCAATATATTAATTGTTTCTGACTTTGTTCCAAGTTCAGAACAGAACACTGTTTCTGACCATTTCTACATTCCATCCTTCACATTACTGAACTTTCACTGACATCAGCAGGAGTTTTCAACATGCAATGACTGTATGGTTTTCCCCTAAGCTCCTTTTCTCCCCCAGTCTTTTCTAATGAAGCACAGAAGGCATGTAAAAACGATCAATTTTTTTAGGATTTGGGGGTCCATTTTCTTATTTTCTTGAAAGCAGATGACATTTACAGCCTTCCAGCTTTGACTATCTTCTTTGGAAAAGCAGACATGTAAACTTAAGAACTTACAGATTTTGCTTGCACATTCCGATTTGGTTTAACTAAGAAAAAAAGTCAGAACTCTAATTTCAAATTGATTTAAATGATAATGTGTGAGTCTTAAAAGAAACAACTTACACTTCCTCCTCTCTAAAATATATTAACATTAGACTGGAAAATAAATTAAACAATACAGAAATGCAGAGATTATGCTATCACAGTAATATCTGCCAAACAAAGCTCGGTCTTTTGCTAACATTAGCTTACTACATTTGCAATACATGCTAAGCAAAGACCCTACTTCTCTAACAGGTACATTCAGACAATATATATTTTATGGAATAAATATATAATATATCCAGTTATAGATTTCTGAATAGTAACTATAATAGATACAAGCAATACCTACGTTTAAAAATACAGTTCTAGGCTTCCCTAACTTTACTACTAATAAAATTAAAGTTGACCTAAAACTTTCTCACTCTGTTGATGCATAATAAAATATATGGAAACACCAAGAGTAAAAAGCCAGTTGCTTCTACAAATGGAATACTTTATAAATATAGTAAATTGCTATTTCCAGAGGGAAATCTGAAAATTATAAACAGGAAGTTAGGTTAAAACAGCTCTACAATATATAGTACAAAGTAGTTATGAAGCATGACGTACGAGTTTGATGTCTGTGGCAAAATTTTGAACTGATGGTTTTCATTTTTGGAGATAACTATAGAGAAAGATCCTGCTCTCAAAAGCAGCCAATCTTAACGTCCTTAAACAAAACTTTCAGTGACTAGAGAAAGCCAACTAGAAATTTGTCAGAGTAAGGAGTGCAAGATTAGATCAAACAGAATTATTTGGAAGCCCTGGACTTCGCTGTTTCATAGGGTTTACCAATCATGTTGTTCTCATTAGGAACAGAGTCACAGAATTAAAAGGTATCTGTGACTGCTGTGTGCTGAAAAGCCTTATCATTATGGTATCCTCCCTATGGCTCACTTAACGTTAGTCTGGTACCATACATTCTCCAGATGAATTCTGTTTCATGTTCCTGTAGTTTGCTTTTGCTGGAATACTGGAGTACAGCTCTGGTTGCTTGATTACTGAACTCTTGATTGACGCTTCTTCTTTCTTGAGAACAACCTGGAATTAAAGAAACACATTCCTCAGAGCAAGCACAAAGACTGAGGAATTAGGCTGCTGGCTGTCTCTGCCTGCCTTTCTTCTCTTTCAATTTAAAATCAGAAAAAATTCCTTACTTGCTAATGAAATTATTTAGGAACTGAAAAAAATTAAAAACTTCATGTGTATGTCTGTCTCCTGCAATGGCCTTGTTTTACACAGAACCCCATACTTCATGAAATACTACTGTTTATACCTCTCGTCTGAGCTGAGGCCCTGAGGTGGGGTTCAAAACCTTCTCAGAGCCCTTGTTTGCATCAACAAATCTGGAATTCTGGTGGTCACAGGACAGGGTGTTTACAAGGTGGGTGTTTTCCCCTGAATACCAACAGAGGTCATCTTATCTTAGTGTCAACACTAATAAGGATGAAACCATCACTGGGTGCTTCAGATTTTGACTATTTGGGGACTTTCTGAGTCACTTGTTGACTCTTTAGTACACGCATATTGTTTTGGGAACAAACAGCTATGAGATGAGGGTTGGGATGTAACTCATTGGGACACACTTCCTACTTGATTTTATTTACACAAATGGAGCATATCTATATTTGTATTTACAGCACAAACTCTGACTGATTTCAGAAAAACTGCATATACAGAGAATCTTTGAACCTCACATGCCACTGGGAGACTTGCAAGCCTCTTGGAACCTATTGTAATATTGAATGTCAGTCATGAGTGAAAGAAATACTTCCTACCAAACTGTATCTAAAAGCAAGCACTTAGGAGTGCCCTGCAGAGTAACCAGAATGAAGTTTGGGCTCCCTCTGGCAAGGAAGACTTTTCTTCACCTACCACCAGCAAATCTTGATGTTTTGTTGCAGAGTGGTAACAGATTAGTTGAAAATGCTTTAAATCTGGTGGCATCTTCTTACTTGTCATAAATGCTCTGGTTGTTAATATAAAAAAACTTTCCCAGGACTTTTCACTTGCAGATAAGCAGGAACTGCACAGTGGCTATTGATCTCAGGGTTATTAGTTGGAAACTGGCTCCACAATTTGCTAGTGCCTTTAACCTGCTTTCAAAATGCATTTTTACTGGGAAAAACCATGTGGAAATGTACCAAAGAATGAGCTCTGCTCATCCTGACTGCAGTAAGTACTTGCTGGGGCCCCAAGGGTACCTCCAGGCCCCTGACTGTCCCTGCCTTGGGGCTCCCTCTGTTCTGTCCACAGCCCAGGACCTCATGTCAGCCCCAATGGCCACCATCTCCTGCCCCAGCAATGCCCCAGCAGGGTCAGTCTCCAGCTCCCCATAGTCCTGCCTGGCTCAGCAATGGGATCCCACTAAACCAGGCACACCTATGGGCTCATGTCCCAGCCTGTCTCTATCTCCAGGCAAGTGCCCAGGCCTGGGGCTGCCCCACTCCTGTCTGGAGCTGGGATGGGCTCTGGCACCAGATGCTGCCCTGACAGACCCCTGGAAGCAGCTGGCCCAGGTGGGGTGCTGTCAGCGGACTTTAGGGAAGAACAATGAATCCTCTCACCTACGACATATGGTTTTGCTGTGTAGTTTGCTGCTGTTGCTGCTGCTGAATGAGCAATTGCTGCTGTTGCCGGCGCCGGGCTGTTCTCAGTTTCTCGAAGCGAGCCTCCATCTCCTCCAGCACCTTGGGAGTGTAGCGCACCACCAGCTTCACGCTGTCCTTGGCTGCCTTCAGCAGCTCCACCGCCTTCTCGTGGTGTTCTCCTTCCACACTCTGGGAGCAGAGAGAACAGATTTAATAGTGAAAATGGTGCTTTGATCTAGAGCTGTCTTTTTCATGTGGAAAGGCTGTAAAGAGTTTTAGGTAGTTTCCACTCCTTACATTTTTTAAGGGACCACTAAAAAGAAAACGTTAAGTAAGACTTACGCAGTGCTGGGCATGTATTAATTTTCAAGCTCTGTTTTTTATGCTAATGTTGCTTGAAACAGTAAATTTCCAGAACAAGGAGGTGACTTAGCTGTTAAAGATAGTATTCAATTTCTACCATTAAATGGACCGACTGGAGTGCTTTTTAGCCATGTGCATGGTTACACACCTTAAGAAAAAGGGAAAAATTTTCTAATGGTGCATGATTGTCCACATGTGTTGTAGGATGTATTCCAAAAAACAGAAGTATCTCTGCAGGAAAAAAACCCAACAGCCTGAATATCTGCAATCTTCACGTGGATTTTAGATAATCTAAAAATAAGTCTTTTTCTTTCCACTTAAAATAAATCAAAGTTTTGCTACCTCCTGTGTTTTAAAACTCTTATGTACACCATGCTATTTAAAATGAAACTATATCCATAGGCTTCCAAAGAGAACAGCATTCAAAATATTAAATTCAATTAATGCAAGAAGAATAACTTAGCATTGTTATAGCAACTGCCAGAAGAAAATTCTTTCTATACTCATCTCTCCAATTTGACTGAGTAGCATTGTGCAGGAACAGTGAGTAAGAACTACTTCTGATGTGGCACATTAAGATGTAGAAGTAATGATTCAGAAGTTTCAAAAACCAGGCACTCTATACAGACAGCATAAACAATTCAAGGTTATTGCTTTGCTAGTTATCTTCCCCTCTCCTGTTAAATATCCTTCAACATATTAATACAAACAGTTATTTTATGTCTGAGTTAACTAACTAGACTTAAGTTTCTACAGAAATTTTAAGATGCTTTGAAAACATTAATGAAACTCAGAGAAATAATGTATGTCAGGTGCTGAAATGATTACCAGAAATAGAGAAAACCTTCAAGAAAATACACATTTTGAATTTTATGTTCACAAAATTCCTCCAGTAGATTCAAAGTTCTTCACGAAAATTCATGATCTGTGATGACCAGAGCTGTTAGAAATTGCATCTGGGATAAATCTGCTGGAGAAGCGCTGCTACTAAAAAGTAATTTGGAGAAAGAAATTGTTTCCTTAAAAATATTTGAAAAAAAGAAGGAAACTCTTGTTGCATAAGTAACAGTGAATGTGTCTAATGCTCCAAAGTGAACTAAAGTAAAAAGCTATAGATGTTTTGTGTTTTGTGAAATTGCTGTAACGAACAAGTCACAGATACAAATGAAAACTTCCCCACATCCCCTAGCCTGTAACTGTTCAATGTTAGTTAGGCAATCATAACTAACACATGCTGTAACTAGCTCTCTTTTATAGCACATTTTTTGTGACTGGCTTTGATAATGGCTTTTGGAAATGTAAGTCTCACCTTATGAGAAAGTGTACAAAATTTGGCACCTTTTTATATTTCCTTTTTTGCTTGTAAATCATAGTCAGTATGGCATGGCACGGACATTCAGAGGAAATGACAGGGTATTCAATGGTGTCATGACTGGTTCTGCTGTGCAACAGCATGAACTTAGAGCAGGCTACGAAAAAACACTGTAAGCTCCCAAGCTACATGAAGTAGGAACATTTGTTTGCTTTCAAAGAGCTGGATGGTTCTTATTGATGCCAGTAAGAAATTGTGATTGTTCTGTAGGGGAATAACAAGATGGTGCGTTTTAGTATTTCAATCAACAACCTAAAAAACTGCATTTAATTCACGATTGTCTATTTTCTCTCCTGTTTGCTCCCAGCCTTGTTCTTCCAATTTAGACAGTATTTTCTAATTAGAAAGGAAGGGTTTGACTTCGTTGCTATTCAGGTAAATGGAAAACTCCTGTTGATTTGTATAGTAATGCTCTGAGCTGTAACCAAAGAGGGGAAAATAACAAAGGCACACAGCGCTGCTAAATACAAATCCTGCTCTCTGAACACACCTCACTCAGATCTTGACAACCGCAGTTTTCAGCTGTTATTAATATGATTGTTATACATGCTCTTAGTGTCTTTATTGCTGCGTGCACTCCAATTTCAAGGTATTACAAAAACTTTACCTGCTTAACAGCAATTGCACAAGTGAAATAGCAGAGCCCCTTGCAGTGGAGAAAAGGAAAGAGCAAGGGAAGTTGTTTTGCTGTTGGAATTCTGCCTCCACAAACCTCTAAGGCTGTGCTGGCAAAGGACTTCTGCTGGTATTGGTCATTCCTGTACGAGGTACTTTGCTGACTGGATTACGCTGGTGGAGGACATTGCAAGTATCTGACGCTCATGTTGCTTTAGAACCGCCCACCAAATGGGTAAAATTGTTTTGGAAAGTATACATTTACTTAATATATAATTTTTTATTTGATATACTTATATATACTTATTCCTTTTTTTCTGTTATTGCATTGTCAGATTGCATCAAAGAGAAGAATGCAAAACACTGTAGAGACAAGAACAGATATAGTGTGGGCAAATACCAACCATTACTCCATCCTGGTTCACAGACTTGCCATAAATCTAAAAGAAAAAAATTCACTTTCCTGAAGACAAAAAAGAAAATCTGTTAGCCCACAAGTTGAGAAACTGAGAAGAATATTTCTATTAGGTATCTCTAAACAAATACTTGGTTGACAAATTAGCCATTATAAATCTATTTTGCATCCTTTCTGTATCTGACTCACACAAGGCATCTGACAAACGTGGAATCTTTGCCAGATATCAACAGGCACCAGCAAGTGTTTTTGTCGAGCCATCTGCAGGGCTTACTGCTTTCAATTTCCTTTATTTTTAGGGGGTGTGGGACAAAAGTATGTAACAAAATCCTCAGCATAATGAGAAAACACTGTTTTTTAACATCCGGTGAAACAGCTCAAGGAACAGTCTTCTCAGTCAAGCTGGGATAACAGAACTGGATTCTGAACACACAGCTCTAATTTTATGTTGCTAATTATGAAGTTGGATAACCACTGATGGTTGAGCACAAACAAGTTACAGATATTTCATTTTCAGTTCAAGTCCCACCGCTGAGCTGTCTGTTCTGTTGTAAATTATTTGCTTTTCTCCAGCTAAATTAAGAGAATCAGAGTGAATTAGTCCCACTTAACAATGCTGAACTTATTTTTTTGTCCCGTCTCAAGCTGTCTGCAAACAAATAATCACTTCTATAATTTTTGCCTTTTTACAAATTATATTGTATGTGATTAATTCAGCCCAAGGCTCGTTTATGAAGAGTTGCTCATTACTGTGAGGGTGATGAGGCCCTGGAACAGGTTGCCAGAGAATTTGTGGATGTCTCATCCCTGGAAGTGTTCAAAGTCAGGTTGGATGGGGTTCTGAGCAACCTGCTCTAGTGGAAGGTGTTCCTAACCACGGTAGGGGGGTTGAACGAAACGAGATCATCTTTAAGGTCCCTTTCAACCCAAACTGTGCTATGATTCTGTGATTATTTCAAGTTTGCAACTTGAATTCAAATTTTAAATTCTGTTGTTTAGACTCTGAATACAAAAACATTTCTCTTGCATCTCTAAATCAACTTTCTCATGTGTCCACATGCAATTGGGAATTTTGTACTGTGTTTTTTGCTGCATTACCTAAATATATATTCTAGAGCACATGCATCAAATTTTCGAATGGAGAACCATAAAATAGAGGTGACAAGAGGGTCAAATTCAATATATCTTGACATCTGAAGCTTCACTACTTTCCTCTCTGGTATTTGCCTAGATGCTGTTGACAGTAAAAGGATATTTCAAGAACCATCCATCAATTAGTGAATTACAACTATTTTTGTCTGCCTTTTTAACCTGCCTGTTGAAAGAAACAGCAACAAAATTCTTTGACTGTGGATTTGAAATGAAGCTCTTCAAGCCCTCTCCACTACAACAGAAATTGTAATGGCACAAAGTTGTTGTTGGAGCTCTGCCTCACTGCCCCACAAATGCACACTGAAGGTCTCTCACAGAGCTCATTCTTTTTGTTTCGTGTGGCTGCATTTTAAATCATGGTATTAGAACAGCTGTGAAAAACGAAAATCCAGATGAAAATGAAAGCTCTATCAAATTTCCACATACCACTCCATTAACTGAAAGCAGCTGGTCCCCACGTTTGAGCCCACCATGCCTTTCTGCCACTCCTCCAGGAATGATGCGAGAAATATAAATAGGTGAATTTTGTTCCTTTCCTCCCATGACATTAAAGCCCAGGCCTTCCTCAGTCTTTGGCAGCTCCACCACTCGTGGGTGGGAATGGCCTTCGCTTGCAGCAAATGCAGCAACTGTTGCCTGGAAGAAAAAAATGATTGATTTGGCTATTTAGGGGCAGCAGTGGTAGACGCTTTGTTGTTCATTTGCAGGAAGAATTCCTTCCTGTGAAAACATTTCAGTATCTTAACTCTGATATTTTCTAGTTATCTGAAAATATTTTAAAAACATCAAGTTCTGTGCCAATGTTTTTGAAATAAAGGAATAAACAGAGGAACAGAGAGTTTAGGTGACTTGTCAAATACAATACAGAAAGTTACCAGCAGAGCCAGAAGTAGGCACCAGGAAGCCTTACTATGCGGTGGTGCACTCTTATGATCATTAGTGCATTTCTTTGCCTTTTCACAGGGAGAAAATGTATTCCTGTGGGATAGGATAACGGAATCTCTAATGTGTTCCTAGTTGAAATAAAGTGGATGAACTGAATTGTTAACTCTCTGCTTTGCTTTCGGAGTTATGGAATAATTTATTTTAAATCCTCAAAACATATTCTTAAATTAAAAAGTTTAATTTATAAAATTTGTGAAATCTTGCAAACTAAGTAACTTCTAGAACAGGAATAGGAGGTTTTATTATATAATTCCATCAAAACTTTTATTGAAAAATTAAATCTTAAGACAACAATAGATATATAGATCAATTAGAAAAATCTAGATTGTTAATCTTATTCCAGGGGGAAAAAAAAGTAACATACTGTAAAGCTTGCATCCAGGAAAATATTAAATTTATACTTGGTTTTTCACTACAAGCATCTTCTTACTTATCGGTCATAACAAAGCATTAAATAAACATTAAGAAAATATTTTATAGTTTTTAACATGTGTTTGTAGTTCAAACTGCTTGAACAATTTTGCATTACACTAATATTTTTGTGCATCCTATAATGCTTATGCTCAATAGAAGCTAGTGGATGATGTGACATAATGGATCATTCTCAATTACATGTTTTTGCACATGCAGAACTTGTCATCATGCATACATATTATGTCAGACATGAATGCACTAGGAGAATGAAATGCAGACAGCCCAGAAATAACCAGGAAATATTGCGATATTGAAACATTGCTCTGTAACCTGCTGTTCTATATGAGTAAGAAATGAGAATGGGAAACACTAATTGGACTTCTCCCCATTTACTAAATAACATAGCAATAATTTCTATGTTTATGTGCAGTGTAAACGAATCAGGATTTCATATACACATTTCTCTATATAGAACCAAAGATCTTACAAATTTACATTGACCATTAGCTTTTAGTCAGAAGGTTAAAATCAGAAGTACAGCCTACAGAAAAGAAAGTCCTATTTAATATGGAAAATACACTGCAATTTAGAGTATATTAGGTTATTTGCTGCTATTATAGAGCCTGCTTCTCTAAAATACTCTTAAATATTTTATAACACACTCCCAAACTTCCTCTTCCAATACAGCTTTAAATTAAAGTCTCTGAACATATATACTTAATGGTAAGAGATCTTAGTTCCACTAGGACTTCAGGGAGTTTATGTTCACAAGAATGTGACCATAAAGAAATATCTCTAAAAAAGATCTATGGCTTTTGCAAGTTACTTTGTATAGAATCTGCTACACCACATAAAAGACAGTGTTTTGTACAAAATGATAATGGGAAAAAGAAAGCCATGGTGGACCCCCTTGTTGGGAAGCACCTATCTTTGTGCATGTTATGAAAATACAGAGCATAGTTAATACTGGCACATAGAATGGGTTCTTTCATAGTTGTGTGAATTCCCTTATCATTTCAGTAGCAGCAGTAACGTAGCTGTCATTGTCTTAGGATATAAGAAAGGCAGGCCCACATGGACAAAGAGAGAATACATTTTAATAAAACAGGCAATGTATCAGAAAAAAACCCAGGCTTACATTTGGCTGTGGAGTCAATAAAATGTTGATCAGGCCATTTCTGTCACTGTTCATCCTTACCACTCACTCAGTACCTACAGTTCCCATTGCTTAAAAGGGGAATTTTGACTGTTTAGTTTCTGCCTCTCAAATAATTGTGCCCTCTCTGGATGAGATGTATGGGAAAACAGTCCATTAAAATATTGGTTGTTGCAGGCAGACTGCTACAAAAGAACCAGTAGACTTGCTTTTGCAAAGCAACTTTTCAAAAAGCATCATATTCCATAAAATCATTCTCTTTTCTTAAGCTACAGAAGCAGCATAAAGGTTGAAATTTTCCATTATGATTGTTACCTGGGAAGTAGCACTGGTTCTAGACTCTGGGCTGCCACTGATGTCTAAATTTTCTTACAGTGTACACACGAATACCTGAAACACACACGCGCACAGTCAATTACTAGATCACTTTGGTAACACGTATTTCAACAGCTGCACGTATCCTACCTTTGCAGTGGCCCTGGCTCGGAATTCGGGGCAGCCATTAACAGTTATGGTTTCATGCATGTATTGATACACCTAAAATGTTCACGAAAATAAAATGAAATTAATTATAGAAGCAAAACAAGGACTTTAGATTAACCCAGAAAGGAGAGTCCCTTTCCCTCACAGAACTAACTTTCACTAATGCTGTATTCATGCAATCACATAGTCAAGTGTGCTAAACTTGAGCACGCTTAGGTTAACAGAGAGCATCAATCTGAGTTTCTCACGATACTTTCCAAACTTAACTTTACATCTTCCAACATAACTCCCTTCCATTCTCTAGCAAGTAGTTTCCTAAAAGCAGAAGAGTTAAGTTCTATGTTATCAAAAATCCGTGTCTCCAGGCAACTGACTTGAATGCAAATGATCTGAACTGACCTGAGTGGTGTCTCAGTCTCCAACAATGGCTTCTTTGGTCTCTGAACTTTCTTGAACTAAAAGACTTAGGAAACTGATGTTAAGAAAATATGTAAGTTTCTCAGCATACAGAAGAGGAAGAATGCTGCTCAGCTGAAGAATGGAAGTGAAAATAGTTCTGGAGAAAGGTCACAGTACTACCTTCTATTAACCATCACTAGCAGTAGTGAAAAGGGGTTGGCAGTCTGGTAGGTCAGGTCAGACATGGTCAGTGGCTAAGATTATCCTTTAAAAAGGAATTGTACATACACATAAATTACATGAAGTTAACACTGCCAATATATATAACTTTCTGTCATTTTTTTCTGGTATACACTTTTGGCCCACTTTCCCTGGTCTTTAACTCTCCTTTTTACATATCTCCAGTAAAGGGAAAGGAACAGGCTTTGTCTTACACTGCCTTTGTTCTCTAGATTTGTCACACTCTTAGAGGAAAAATAACAACCAAAGACTTGATGCTAGCCAGTTATTTTGAAAGCAAACTTAAAAAATATTTACATATAACATACAGAAAGTTTTTTGAAAGACAAAGGTGAATGCAAACAAACCAAACCTTCTATTTAACTTCCTTACAAAACCACCAAACTTAGAAAAAAAAAGTTCCTATATGCCACTGATTTACTGTGGGCATTTTCTTGACCTAATTAATCAGAAATTTTGTCATTTCATGTGCTTTATGTATCAGGCTGCACTCTTCAGAGAGAAACTTTGTTGGTAAAGTATGTTAGTTTTCACAGCAATCTCCTTAGGTTCCTTGAGGAGCGCAGATTCAAATGTACTTTCAAAAATATATTTACCTTTCACTCATTTGCTGATGCTTTAGCAGGAGTGCCAAAACTTTCTTCTTTGGCAATGTAAATGTTACTTTGGCAGAGAAGTACTTAAGTGACCTACAATTGCTTGTCCCATTGATTGACAAAAGTTCCCCATCCCCCTGTCCATGCAGTACCATAACGATGAATCTTTCCCCACTGAGCCTGTTAATATAAAAACACACTGACGAGCATATGCTGCAAACATCTAAACAGGATTAAGATTTGTGGCTCATTTCTGACTTCAGTGGGCAGACATAGTGTTAATCAAGCACTCTTAAGCAGCAAAATGTTTGGGGATGACTAATCCCCAAACCTTTTTTCTTGGGGTATCACACATAAGGAAAAGGCAAAAAAAGAAAGGAGATAACAAATGTGATCCATTTCAGAGATCTAAAATACGACAAACACTTCCACAATACAGCAAAAGATTCTTTGTCTTGACTATTGTCAGCACGTACGTCATTCTAGAACTGAATTCATAAAAACCTGGGACAGTGAAGAAAAACAAGGGGAACATGCTGAAAATTTTCCTCCTTTCTCCATTTGAAATGAAATCTTGCTTCCATTGGTAACATGGACATTGACCACAGCAGAAAACAGGATTTTGCCCTTATTTTTAAACATTTGGGAAAAGAAAGGTCTTTTATAGTCTCTAAAGGATCTCTGGTTTCTTATGTTTTAGTACTGGATGATACCATCATAAAAATGGGTTGAGCCTACATACTCAGCATTACACTGCACAGATCAATTCAGTATTATGTATTATGTATTCAGTATCATATTATGTTGTAGGACATATTATTACATAAGAAGAACTACAACATTATATAAGAAGAACACTGTGTAAATGCAGTAATGAATCATTACATACTTGTTTCTTTAAAACCCATAGTGTACTGAACTACTGATAATGCTGTATTTTCTTCAGGTTTCCCTCCATCTTACAATATGACAGCAGATTCTACATATTGTTTTTGTTTGCACAGGTTTAAATGCTGTGGCTTGCTAAAATGTCTAAAGGCATGTACTTGAATATTGAACTATTGACATTAAATTGCTTTGAAAAGAGGTCACAGTATTTCACATAGAGGACCAGTTACTAAAAAGTTCTTTAAAATATTAATGACTAAGGTCAATTATCACAAAGGTGAGGTGATAATGATACATTAATGTCATTGTTTGCTAGGTTTGAAGTCATATAACTTCCTGTTGACTGCATCCTACCAGTATCTAGCTGGTAGACTTTTTAATATCCAGTATCCTTGTAGCTAACTTGTATACTGGTGAAAGAACAGACTCACGAGTGTGTGATTAAATTAGTAAGCTAAAAAATAATCCAGCGGCTCAAAAACTTGCAGAAAAATATGACCAATAGTGTCATATAATCCTTGGGTTAATCTGTAAATTCTCAATGCTAACAGATTTAAAATGTTGTTCTGCAAAGAGTTATCAGTGATCGTGGTATATATAACACAGGTCTTACAAAAATAGAGTCCTGCATGTCAGATCTCACTCTCTATAAGCAACAGATGCAACCAGTCTTGAATATTTGCTTGAGGCATTTGTAAATCTAATTATCCCATTTGACTGTTACATAACGCTTAATGTAATTTAAGAATGATAAAACATATACACCCACACAACTTTCTCATTACTAAGTCAGTTTAACAACCAAACACAGATTAATCGTACCTGTTCCACCAAGCCCCTTAAACTCTTTGTAGGGTTCAGATCTAATCAGGGCTCATTTTTGCAATACACTGAAGTCGATAAACAAACGTTGTTTGTCTTCCTGTAGCCACACAAAGCTCTTTATCTATGCTGTTCTCAGCACCACCTTAGCCATGATTTTAGCACAACAAATCCATTCTGCTCCCTCTTCTATGTACAGAGAACACATAAAATGAAAATCTCTTTGTTCTCAAACTGAGTAAGGTGGCATTTAAATCCTCCTGGTCTAGAATATAGCTTCTTGTTCAATCCACTGTATATGACAAGTAACTGAAATGGATTTATGAAATCTTTTCTTCAATTCCTACTATTATCTGTACATCTGATTATATTTTTAACATACAGCAATTCTCCTGAATGTAACGATGTCATCCTTAAGATGCCTGTATAAGATTTACTGTAGATTTCTTTACTTAAACAAAATATCAGTCCGTACAGAAAAAGACAAAGGCACAGATTTTAATTTCAAGCATTTGAAAATCTCCCCTTTGGGATGTTTACTAAAGAAGTCTTTTAAAACAGTGACCTTTGTTGACTATGACAGATGAATCATTTTGAAAGACATCATTGTATAGTATGATTGAGCTAAAGAATGAAAATTAACATATCACAGAATCACAGACTGGTTGAGGATGGAAGTGACCCTGGAAGTCATCTCACTCAACTGCCTTGCTCAAGCAGGGCCACCTAGAGCCAGTTGCCCAGTACAGTATGTAGATGGTTACCATATGTTACTAACTTGAAAACAAGCATATCTATTTCTGTATACACAGCTATTTCTTTCTTGAGTGTCTGTAAGACTCCATGGGTGTTTAATAATATTATTTACTGACGGACTCTATACACAGTCTGATGGTCTAGTGCCTAGGGAAAAGAGCTTCCACAATTCATTAATAATAGAGATTAAATTACAGGTGACCTGTCAACGTTTCAAGACACAAAGCTACAGCTGGAAAGGTAAATGGTGATGTTTCAGATCATTTCTCTTCCCCCCAGCAATTTCTACCAAAACTGTGAGAGTCTGTGTGCTGAATGTTCATTGGGTAAAGGCGTGCTGCAGACAGGGGTTTGTTCACACAGATCTCATCTGTGCTGTGGAGCAAGACGTACTCGGCTTTGTTTTCTCCTTCCTGTGGAGCACAGAACACAACACTCCCACCAAGCAATACTCCTGAAAGTATGAATATAGGTCTCAGACTTTTTTCAGCTTCTGCAGGTAGTCTCCTCAGACATAACCGAAAGTTATTCTCCCACACTACTCAAAGATTACAAAAAGAGGGAGGGGGGCAAATTACAACTAGAAAATTTGAACTTGGAAGCAAATTCTCCTTGTACTCTGGCAGCTCTCGCAGGCACGGAGAAATGCACATTTTATTACCTCTCCCAGCAGGAGCTGTTGAGTCAGATGCAGCAGGTACTATTGTTATGATGATGGCTCTCATCTCCACGCATTCAGCTGGGAGGCAAAGCAGCTGGTTTAGGACTACTGGAGCGCAGGAAGGAGAACAGCATTACAGGTACTTTAGGAGCTAGCTTCTTGCCAAAAATTACTCCATATGGACTCATAACAAAGCAGCAAGTTATTTAAGGCTGGGCTATTTAAGTCAACATACAGCTGTAGAAGGTCCAGGAAAAACTGCACTTAGCAGCCTGTTTTGTAAAGGTGTCTAGAAGCAGTATTCTGTTTACAACCTGAATCATGCAGCATCTTTTCTGATGAATTCTCAAAGATAGAAATTAATTAAACAATTTTATTCCATTAACTTCTGTAAGAGGTATTTAATGATTCATCCCCTGACAAAATATGTAATTGTAAGTACAACTGTACCTACAATAATGATGGTCAACTTTAGGACAAGCTGATCTGAACACCAGATGGGAAGAGGTCTCAGGCAGAAGTCATTTTACAGCAACGAATTAGTGCTCAAAAACCCCCATAAACACAATCCAAGACAGAGTACATTGCAATTCAGACCTGCTACATAGCAAGTGAAATAAAGTTTTCTGGAATTTCTAAGTGGGGAAGTAACCTTTTTTGAAAATGTTAGGGATTTCTTATTATATGAGATAATATATGTAAATAGTAGTAATCAGCTGTGCCTGCAGTATGATAATAATAAAAAGATATAAAATTCTTCCTTCAAGAAGTCACAACTTAAGTAAGTGACTTAGGTAAATCATAGGTAAGCAGGCAAAAGGGTAAAATGAAGAAAAAATCTGCAAAAAGACTGATAAGTATATGTTGGCATCATCTGGGTTTAGCTCCTTTTGCTCATTTGCCATATTTTTTGCTTCAAGTGTAGAAAAAAATTGTGTATCTATTTCTGGAAGAAGACTTTCAAGGAAGAGAAGACAAGAGCCTGACAGAGTACAGAGGGGAGAGTTAGCATGAGAATAACCAGTGCAAGGAGGACATAATTGGTTTCATTGCGCTTCTGTAGTCATGTCAGTGGAACAGTGTACATGTGTGCATCCTTGCAGAACTGATGCTAAGCTACAAAAGAGAGATTGTTATTTACTCTGCACCTCAGTACTATGCATCTGCTCTCAACCAGCTGAATCCGTCTTCCTAATTGCCTTCGTATGTTGGAGAGGATGACAAATATTTTTCCCTTCTAAGATGCCAAGCAAAAAGCAGTATCTTTATACTGATAAGATAAAGATGAGAAGATCAGAAGATAAAGGTGAGAAGAGCAGAAGATGCTTTATTCAGCGTAGTTGCTGGACTCTCTTCTCCCCTCCTCTCAAAATCTGGAGCTGACCCTCAGGACTTAAGCCTCCTGATCTGAGAACCACATTTCATTTCACTTGGTGTGCATGAACCAGTCCTTGGGGCAGGCTAGGAGAATGCCCAATCTCATGACTGAAAGAAGTTACAGAGCAGAGGTGCACTGGAAAGCTGCAGACCTCTCCACTGTGGTGCCTGTGAATCCCTTGTTTCTGAGACCAAACTGCCACCTGCAGCACAAATCAGTTGCGCCTCTCCCACTCTACTTTGTTTTCCTAATTTTTGACTCTTTCACATTCTGTTTGCCATTTTTCCTTACCCACAACCTCTTGCCTATATTTTCCATTCTTAATTCAATATATTTATGTCTGTGGAAAGGAATGCATTGGTTTGTATGCCTGGACATACCCTCCTTGAGCTGTGCTTCAGCACTCAATTCAGATCATGCTTGACCACATCAGTGAGCAAGGACATCTTAAACGCTGCAAAGATCAGGAGGGACTCTGGTAACCTTTAACCTCTTGTACAACATAAACCATGGAATCTTTCCTGGTAATTTCTTACATCAATCACCATTTTTGCTTGAACTAGAGACTTTTCAGAAGTCAAAAGTTTTCAGAATCTCTGCCCTTTATGGTAGGTTTTCTGATATTTCAAACAGTATTTGCTTTTCTACAAAATTACTTATAGATCTAATTATCCATCTAAGATGACACCTGAACAGATGAGGACATAAAAAAACAAAACAAGTCAAACACAACTGAAAGTGTGTATATTAGCAACATGGAGGTATGCAGCTGACCCAACCACGTTTCCTCTTTCATAATTCCTCTTTCTTAATAACTCTTTTATAATGACTTTTTACAACTGAAATCTTATTCAAGCTCAGAACCAAAGCAGTGGAAAACTTCCATTCACTCATATACCTGCGGCAGCTCAGTGGAAGTGGAAAATATCTAGCGACGGTGTGTTTAGTTTTATATCTCTTGAATATCAGACGGAATTTCTGGTTTTGTGCCTGTGTTCTGTCTTTTAAAAATTATCTCATGTGATAAGCATGCTTGGGAAAGCACATCTACATCTTTAAGAGCATGTTTTCTCAACCAGAGCTATAGCCTCTAGCAAAGATACTGTACTGTGTAAACACTGTCATACACCACAGTCCAGAAGACAGTAGTTCCATAGCGTAGTTCAAAGCAGGCTGATTTTCTTTTCTATCAATCAAGTTGACTCAAAAAATATTAACATTGTTTTATCACTGTGTTAACAGCTACTTTTCTCCTTGGTAGTTAATTAAAAAAATTGGGTAAGCGACTATTCTGAATGACTGAAAAGCAAGAGAATTTGAGAAGACTGTCTAAATAGCAGTGCTTGTGAGGGACAGAACCCCACAAAACCACTGGTTGTGGAAGAACACCATGGATGCCATGGACACACACCACAACTTCAAGTTAACAATAGATTCTTCTTAAACAAGATTGTTTGAGCAAATGAATCGCAGAAGCCCATTTTGTTATAGCACTATGACAGGTGTTTGAGTAATCCCAACAGAAGCAGAATTAAGCAATCTTACACCCATGCTCACAGTGTATATACTGCACATAATCTTCAGGCTGCCCCTGAGCGCAAACTGACGAAAGTTCTTCTTTCATCAGTGTCAACAGGACAAGTTGATAGATACCTGTGAGTACAGGGAGGTCAAAATGGCTGAAAAGTACCTTTGAGAGGAAGGCGTGTGATACATTATTGTTCTTACTGGAAGCACCAACACGTCTGTATTATGTAAGTCGTTGCCTGCAGCTACTGAATTTGAAAAAGCTGCTTTGTGGCAACTAGTCTGTATTAATGAGCTATTTATATCAGACAGAATGTGGTCATTCAAGCTTGCTGGCATTCAGAATATTTTTACATGATAAGCTCTCATTAGCCTTTGAGCAGTTACATGCTTGCTTTGGGAAAACCACTGGTGTCTATTTTCAAAACCAAAGTTTGCATCACTTTCACAATTGTTGCAACAATCCCCTTCCAAGAAGTAACACTCCATGGATGTTGCCACATGATGCCATAGGGATGCTAACCCATTAAAAAGCTCAAACCTGTAAGGGAAATTCAGTGTTGTTTAACAACTTGAGGAGATGAGATAGTTTTAATTTCAGACCATGTGGAAGAAATATTATGAATGTTGGCTTTAGCATTTTCACTGAGGATATTTTATTTAAATGCTTCCTTCTTCAGAGGCTGGGGGTTACAAAGGAAACTAGGTCAGTTCTACCAAAGTGAAAAAACTGATCAGAATATTGATGCATTATTAAGCTGTCCTTAGGCAGTAGGAAAAAAACAGCATGAGCCTGAAACATTGTTAAAAATAAATTAAGTATAATCACTGCAAAGGTAATGAAGGCTCAAGCTAAAATGGGTTTTTTTCTTTTTTTTGTGTGTGGAAAACAGAGATGTGCACTCTGCTCTGACAGTGTCTGTGGTGGTGTCGGAAAGCTGACCCAAGTTTTGGTCCCTGAGCTCTTGCCATATGATGCTGCGTCTGTCCAAGAAACAACCCAACAGGGGTTACAGGCTGGGGCCAGAATCTCTTTCCTCCCTTATGTGTGAGCAGAAGAATGTAGCAGATGCACCCCAAAATGCACACTGTCACATCCTCTGCACATACTGGGTGAGTCGACTGAAACATGCCCAGTGTTGCTGTTAGGACACACAAGATCTTTGTGTGCTCCCTCTTCCCCACAATCTCAATTCTGTCTGGAGTCATCACCGACACTCTGAAGTCAATAGGAATTTACTTCACACCCTTTTAAGGATAAGGGAAAATAGACTTTTATTTGCAAGTACAAACTACTTATATGAGGAACAAGAAAAATATAATTGGATCATTTAGTTTATTTCATATCTCTCACAAGCAGCTCTATATTCTGCTCTAAGTCAATGGGAACTATGATCTGGCATCTTTGAAACAGTGTTACAGGTGTCCAGAAATTCTATCCCTTGCAATCACTACACCTTAGCAAAATACAGTCCTAAAAGTCTCTTTTGCTGCTTCTACTGCAATATATTGGCATAAAAAGAAATACCAATATGTGTGATTAGTTAACTCCTGTAAGACCACTTGGAACTCACAGCTTGAAATTTCAAACTCTCTGTTAGACCTCACTGCCAGTTACTTTTGAGGTCAAAAATACACCAAGCATTAATAAATACTAATTTCCTCCACTTTATCAGTAAGTCTGTATATGCTGTTGAGGCTGACATACGCAACAGCCATATTCCAAACTTCAACAGATTTGTCAAAACCTTGCCAAAATGAGCACCTGGATAAAACATGACATCATCATGGAAGCTCATCTCAAATGTTTCTATCAAGCTGAGAAGGCAGGGAGAAGGAAGGAAACTACTGATGCTTCTTGTTGTAAATGCCAACAAAAATATAGCTAAAATAGAGTTTTAAAACAGTTTCTAATTTCTTTTATTTTCTGAAAGCACAATTTAAAAAATGGAGATTGAGCAGCATTTCTCAGGAGTCTCATCAGTGACATCAGTTAAGTGGCAGCAGAGGGATAATGAGGCTCCATAAAGGCAAAAAGAATAGTGCAGTGGCTTCCAACAACCTGTCACTTACTAATATTACTTGGGAGTTAACCTTGCTGCTGATTTCTCTCAAGAGGAAGAAGCAGGCTTGAGATGAACTGCAGCAGAGGCTATCCTGTTTATTCTGAAGAGTTTTATGTAATCAAATAGGATACTGCAACAATAAACTAAAATGATAATGCGAGCAAACAAAAAAGATGCTGAGATGCACCACACATGTTCCACTGGAGTCGCCTTCCACAGCACACGCAACACAGCTGTGTGCCAAAATGAGAACATCTCCTGAGCACCACTCAGAAAGTTTTAGTAAATATGATACAGCCACCCAGATAAACTGTAACATCAACAAGATATGTGATTGTTTTGATTTTGTACATTGCAGAACTCTTGAAGCACTAAAGTATGTATTTATCTGCTGTGAAAGGCACAGTTACACAAGCACAGCGTAAGTATGATTAGATATATAGCCACCAGCCAACTCTAAAAACAGATCTTTAATCAAAACCAGTGGGAGAAGCACCCATTAAAGACCAATGATACAGCCTGGTCCCAGATTCTAGGGTACTCTACCTGTGAAATCTATGTATCTAGCTCTAGGCAGCTAAAAAAAAAGTGACAACAGCAGCTGTTTTAAATCTCCTGCAGTGAAGTCATGAAAGTGGTAGGGACTTAGTAATTGCACAGAGACTAAATAATGCCTCCTCTCAGATAATGCTTGGGCAGCTTGGTAAATTCATATAACTGCAATTAATGAAGGCCATCTGCTGAGTTACAAGGTAATCATTTCCAAAACTTCTCATTCATGTCATCCAGGGCTTGCAAGCAACAGAGTAATGCTTCAATCAGTTATGGTAAACTGACAAATGAAACGTTATTTTTTTTCAAAATTGGAGTAATTTCTGATTACATTTGTCCTAAAAAGTAGCATATATTTTAACACAGTAGAGTAATAAAACAAGAAAAAAGGTCTGTGTTTACTGCTAACTTAAGCTTTTCTGCTGAACCTTCTCAATGCCTAATCCAGCATGGTGGCAAGACAAAGAGCAGACAGCTTATCTTTAGAAATCTGATTTTTTAAATTATCTAATTAACATACATTACAAATCCTTCTCTCAATTCATCATTATGGATACAGTACCTGCAACCAGGAGGCAGAAAGCAAAATTCTGTAAAACATGAAAACATTACTACTGTGCCACACCATCACATTTGAGAGAAGCTAAGTAAGGCCCTTTCCTATCAGTGATGGAAGTACTCATTTAGTGTAAACTTGTATCATTATTTTATGTGGCTTTTCATTGCTGGGACAGTGGAAACGAAAAAGGGATGGAAAGGTAGAAGATTCTTGCAAATGATACACAGCCCCAGAATTCAGGTAAACTGAACTGGTTTGACTGATGTTATAATCCACTCCAATATCAAAAAAAAAAAGATAAAATACCGAAACTTTACAATTAGCATCCAGGAATACAAATTTTATTGAAAAGTTACAAATAAATCAATGCATAAACATGCAAAAATCTGAATGAAATTGGTCAATTTGCACAATTCCGTATTTGCTGCTGCATGAGTCCTATTACTAAACTCATGGTGCAATGATTCTGAAGAAACTATCAGGAACACCAGAACAAGCTATGACAAGGTATCAGGTTAGCCTAAGGACAACTCTGCTTCCCAGCCAGTCTAATGAGGCATCATGCTAATACAGCCATACTGTTTTTCTGACCTGAGCTACAAATCTGAGCTGATAAAACTCAGTCACTTTACTCCTATGTGTTGTCCTATTGCCCTTTTGTTTACTAATTGCCTTATTAGTAAGTCTGACATATCACTTCTGCTCAGCCTGACCAACAGTTCGATTTGCATGGGTAAACGTGACAGCAGGGGATCTTTAGATGTCAGGCTTCCTACTGCGCTTTAATCACAGTTCTATACTGTGAATTATAGCAGTAAGTCTTCTCAATACATTTTTTTTTCCAAGCTTGCATCTTGTAATTTAAAAACTTCAAAAGCTGGGCTTGCCCTGTGGAGATGACAGACTGACCAGAATTGTATTTCTCCTCCTGTAACAAATATGCAGCTTCCAGCAAAAATAAAGCATTAACACAGGGCAGAATTTGGACGCTGGGGCTTACCTCAGTGCCAACTGAGAGAATTTGGCCTGGTGCACCTCCATTTTTGCAAAGACTCATGAGGCAAAAAACAATGAAATTCTGCTTTCAGAGACTAGGTCTAGGATGTGGAGGAACAGCATTATATTGCAAACTAAAGAGACAAATTTTATGATTCTTGAAACACAATTAAAACAGGTATTTAAATGACGCCTACATTAAAATCTCAAATTAATAATTGAATAAAAGGATCCATGAGGATTTTTGCCTGAGTCCAGCTAACACCAGGATTGTTATATTCAGTACAGCCCTGTAAAAATGGAGTGGACCACCACACTGGGACATCTGAAGTGAATGAACATCTAAGGGCTCCAGACAGCCTTCTGCTGTCACACATGGCATCACAGTACAGTGATAAGCACAGTGCCACCAGATTCAGTTTTCACCACCCAGCAGCCTTCTTCTGGTCCCTTAATATTTGAAAAGACATATATCATGGTTAATAATGGAAAGTGTGGGTGGGCAGCTTGAGGAAATGACCAGATAAAAACACACTGCACATCAGCAGCACTGGGATTCTGGGCGTTCAAATCGCTAAGGCATGGAAATGAAAATTATAATTAAAGGAAATCATTCCAATATACTGACTAGGCTTATTAAACTATCCTACCTAATATATAATGAAACTATGTTTTGAATACTATACAACATAAGCAAATATATCTCTAAAGTAACTAGGGAGCATCAGGACCTCATAAAAAATGGGTCAGTGTTCTGCCATTGCCATTTTTACGCCTGTAAGTCAATACAGGTCTTTAGATGTCCAGGATGCTCTGTCTACATTTCATAGCAAGCTTAAAAATGTTTTAAACTAGTGAGGTAGGAACTGAACTATTTTCAAAGATAACATGCTTTCCCAATGACTGTTTTCATACAAGATGGACAAGATTAGAGCACTTTGTGTTGCTTACTCCTCCTTTGTCAGTGACCGAGTCCTACAGAATTGCTTTTCTGTGACGACAGGATATTTCAGTGGGAGTCATAATATAAAATAATGGTTACTTTTGGGTGTCTGGTTGCCACACCATATTTTTATGCGATTAATTTTGGCATTGGTTCACCACAGGTTTTTCCTAGTCAGATCTTATTTCAAATAATATCCACACAGAAAAACTTTAGATTTAACCTTGAAATAGAAAATTGAGTAGCATAGGCAGGCTGGGAGAAAAGTGAGATACACCTGAATATTACATATTTAACACACGTGAATATTACATATATAGCACATAGAAATGGAAATCAGGGAAGCAACCTCAAAGAAAACTTTGCTCACCAGGAGATGCAAGTGTTTATCAAATTGTATTGTTATTCTCGTGGTGCTTGACCATCAGTTATCAGATGTTAGCAGTAAATGAAATTCACATAAGCCATGAAGGCATGTCACATTTTCTTGTTGATGATCCACTGTGTTTTGCTCAGTTGTTTATTCTGTCATCTGTGCCCACAGGTCTTTAGGTTTTCTTGCCAAACTGTATCCTTACAGTTCTTATAACTTTCTTTTACTGACTTACAACAATTAAAGTAACTTCATCAATTAGGTTGTCTAGTTTTAGTTGCATGTGAATATAACTTCTCAGCAGCTCAATTATACAATCACTTTCACAGCCCTTCATTTACTCCAGTAATCCCCTGGAAATCAGATGACTATAACATAGCAACAGCTTTGAATAAACAGCAAAAACATTTAGAAGGGTGTCCTGGTAAAGGACTTAATGGTATAATGGACAAGATTCGTGCAAGTTCTATCCCATGATAAAGCTATAGAAGGCTAACTAATCTTCATGCGGCTAGGGAGCTTTTAAAATAAGTAATTTAAAACACAATTAATTTTTTTTTTCAAACCGACTTTTAGTGTGATCAGACTTTGGTTAATTTGTTTTCTGGTCTAGGGGTCTTCAGGTGAATAGGAAATACTGAGGCCATTAAATACTTCAATTATTTCCATTATTTTCAGAGCTAATCCATATTCCTGCCTAGTGCCAGACAGACTATTTCAGTTGGTGGTACTTATATTTAGCTAAGTGAGAACCATTAATCACCATTTCCTAACTTAGCATCCTTGAAAAATGCTAAAGTACTCCTATTTAAATTCCATTCACTCAGTCACTTCCAAAAAATTTTATTTCTATGGAATATTAGTGTAGGGGTTTGAAACTTGATTTACTAAGTAGATTCCCATAAATACAATTAATTACAGCCATTAGATAGATTCCTACACATTAGATTGGAATGTATGTCATCTAATAACGTATCTTATATTTTTAAAGGCTAATGGGTCATAAAAGTAACCTCCTGCTTCTGTAGTTAAAGAATTCCTACTTGTAGAAGGGACAAGTCACATTTAGTTAGTACAGTGCAGATCACATTTCATCTTTGATCCCTTCACCTACACTCAGCCCAATGCTGAGTTTCTCTGGGACTTATTTTAACAACCAAACTCATCGGACAGTTAAGTTTCCATAATTTCTTAGACTGGGAAAGAAAATTTTAATTTTCCAAAGTTCCTCCATTAGGGTGTTTATAGGACTACAAACAGCAGCCTTAATCTCTTTTACTAGATTTTCTGATGAAAGAAAATAAGGCTCAGATCTTGCATTACATAATGAACACACCACACTGCAGATCTGATTATCTGCATATATATAATAAGCAGCCTCTTTCAGAATTTGCATACTAACACAAAGCCTGCCTCCTCATCCCATTTTGATTACTCCTACCTACAGCTCACACCCGGTCTGCTTCACTCCCACTTTTCTCATTATTTCCAACTGACTGCCGTGCATTCTCCTGTAATGTCAACAACTTTTCTCCTCTAGTCTGTGTAGGTGCTAATAAAGAAAATGAAAATCTAGTCACCACACTCTCACATCTTGCACTAAGAAAAGATAAACAATGGGAGAGAGCATTTGTAGAGAAATTTGTCTAGCCGTAGCTATCTCAAACTCAAACACACTCAGAAAAATCTGTGCCGTTCAATAAACGCCAGTGTACATGAAGGACATGCAAGAAGGGCATCCCTGACTAATGACGTGACATAGCTCAGATACCCTCCCAGGCCTTGTTGCAGTGCTTGGAGATGTCTGACAGTGTAATGTGACCGAAATGTTCCATGCTTTTATAACTTGTTTTTTGTTAGAAGCAATTATTTTCTGAGTTTTCCAATAGTTCTTCAACTGGTGGAAAAAGAGAGTTACAGTCTAAATATTTGCCAAGGACTTAATGTAACTGAAAAGAGAAGCCACATGTTGAAAAACCTTAAGTACTTGCAATGTACATATGTCAATCCTCTCATTCTAGCTAAATGAAAAGATTTATTATTGGGCCTTTTATATTTGAAGATTTTTTTCTAAAAAGATATTTACATGCATAGCGGTGAATGGTAAAAATCTTTTGGGTGTAGAAATTTTGTTCTCTGCTAGTGATACATTAGAAAGATAGGTTATATATATATTTAATAAGAAATACATTTTTTTGTTTATGAAGTTGGTAGAACTGTTTGTTCATCATCACTCAATTCTCGTGTAACAACTAGCTCCAGTCATATGCAGGTTGTCTTTACACAATACTCTATAAAATCTTTTTGTGCCACTGAGATGATCTTGTCAAAATCTACTTTCAGTGCATTGAACTGAGAATGCATTTTTCTAAGCCAGTTTCCTAGTTCTTAAATTTTGTGTTTGCTGCTGCTAAAACTGTTTTCCAGAGACTTAATAAGAATTTGTTAAGATTTCACTGACGATGCTGCAAAGATTCAAAGCTGCCTTTAACAACTGCAGTACCAGGCTCTGCTATCTGAAGAAAACCCCAAACAATCCCACAACTTTTCTATGCTCTGTGGTTACTTAAAGAAGCATTTAATCTGGTTAAATGAAAGGACTAGTCAGAATATAAGCTTTTGAGGGTACACAGTGCCATTATTTATTGTCAGGGAACACTATTTATTATTTACTGTCAGGGAACACTATTCCCTTTAAAAAGCCTTGAAAACTGAAATTTAGTTAGGTGGAAGTCTCTCTCTGATTCTCACATTGAAGAATATATTCCATAAAATAACGAGTGTGCTCCATTTTGCTTATTAGACTAATGTCTGTTCATCTCTTTTTTCCTTCCAGCCACTCAGCAGTCCACTCAATCAATCTGCTGCCGTTGCCTAGTTATCAGGAGTTCAATTTTGCTACCATTGAGGGAACATTAGGTTCCCCATTGATTTCAGCAATGGAGGATTAGTTCCAGGCAGTAGACAGATAAACTGAAACAGAAGTTCTTACAGATTTTCTGTTGAAAAGATGTTGCCTTCATTAGGGCATCTAGAGCTGCTTCTGTTTGGCAGGCTAAGAGACCCTGGTTTAGTAGGTAAAATATTTGATGCAATGTTGTATTAAACCATGTTTTCTTTCTAAGAAACTTCTAACCGAAGTGTTTGTCGTTTAACTTCTTTAAAGATACTGCTTGTAAGCATGTAGAAGTGTGGTGCATCTTCTCCAGCTTGACTCGAAGGAAACAATTACTATTTATCTACTGCTGGGCAGAGCTTAGGAAGGCCCTGACCACAGCTGGTAGTGGCATGATCCCAGCTCTTGGCAGTATGACAAGGATTTCTGACATGAGGAGCAAAGCCCACTGGGACCCAACCACTGACTTCAAAGGTAAGATTCCTGTCAGCTTCAGCTAACTTCAGCCTTGCCCCTTTTGGCTGTCACTGCATTCTGCTTTTATCAGCACCTCCATATCACGCACCTGAGCTCAAAGGAGAGGCATTCAAGCTTGCACTGACCCAACCTGGCATGTACCCATATCCCAGCACAGCGTTGTACAGGTTACCCCAGGCCCTCAAACAGCACGAGCAGAATACTAAAGTACTAATTAATCACCCTTTCTCCTTAGCAAGGCTAATTGCCTCAGCCTTGAGTTGCTGATGCAACTGTTCTGTGTCTGCTTTTCAGTAACTTCAATATACTGCACAGTAGCAGGCAGCTACAGACACATCTCACATCCATCTTTCTTTATAGAACATAGCACTGAAGGGCAAATATGCTTTTCCTTACAGGTGAGAAATGTTATTCTGAGAAATAACTAAAAATCTCAAATTCATACCTCTCTGACAGCTGTACAAAACTCACTCTGCAGCACCTTCTTTAGAGACTGTAGCTTGTGCACTGGTACTTCTCCAGATTCCTGCAGTTTCTCCAGTAACTCAATTGCTCTTGCAACATCTGAATGGGGAAAACAAAAGGGATACAGATCAGTATAAACAGTGACTAATAAATGACTAAAAAGGGCACAGTGATGCTCATTTTAAATTTAAAATCAGCTTTACCAACACATACTGTATTAGCCTTGTGTTATACCAGACTTTGCTAGGCAACAACACTGCTGTTGGGAGATCCAAATCCCAAAGTACAGACAAACCATGCACGTACACGTACAACAGACAGAGAGAGGTTCAGTCTTAGTAGGAAACATTCTTTGGAACAAAGGTACAAGTTCAAAGTGGCTGTATTAGAACTAATCTGTATTAGAACTAAAATATTTCTTACTTTCTGCACAAGAGAAAATGGCACAGGAAAAACATAGGGTTTACTTTCAGAAAACCTGAAAAAATGAAGCTGTGTCTTTATGTAAGCACGCTCAGGATGACAATGCCCAAGAAAAATATTTGATCTTTTCTTCTTATAAATCTAAATATCAACTAATAAAGTTTTCTAGAGGCAGGTAAAATCTGCTCTGGAAGAATGGGAAGTCTACTAGAGAAGAATAAATGTAAAGTTCTTGTCTAGGTCTCCAAAGACCTGTTCTAATACACAAAACCCGTATGACCCATAGAAATACATGGAATAGTATTTTTGGTGGCCTGACTTCTCCTTAAGCACCTGTGTATTGTCAAGGGAAAGATCAAAGTGTCTCTGAAGAGCAGTCCAGAGGGCTTAAGCCATATTGAATGGTGAGGGAGATTCTGGTCCAGCTGAACAATACTGGTACCTTCACTCAAAATTTTTCTCTTTAACACTAAAAGTTCCTAATTTACACAGCTATTACTAAAATACACCTGAAAAAGCCCAACTCAACCCGTAAGATGCCCAACAACCCTTTATGCCTGGGGACACAAAGGCACAAGAAATATTGGCTGGTCTTTTGGAGGCTAGCCTAGTCAAGCAAGGGACACATTGACTTATATTAGGAGTGAACTCAGCAAAATATATCCTGGTCAGTCTTCAGGATGGCAGCGATTAAATGGAGAGGATTTTTCTCCTCTTCCATTTAATGCTGCCTTGCAGCTTTTCCTTTAAGTTTGCTGGTAGAGTTGAACCTGGCAATGCTGCCATCTTGACTGCGTGGCCATTCTCACATCTTCTTGCGTCTTTTGCATAGCCACCAGAGCCACTACTGTCCAGTTACACCACTCTGCTAAACATAGGCCTGTATCCCAGTGAAGAAATGAATGCATAGTTTTAATGATAAAACAGTATTTGAGGCATTTGAATTCTGTGTTTTAAGTGCAGAAAAAAACCTTCAACCACACAACTCCAGAATTACTACAGTGTCTAGATGCAACCTTATATAACTCCCCTTTCCGATGACAAAGATCGTACTGTTTGCAACTGGGAGATTATGTTAATTGAAACAGTTCTTACAATCCATGGCTTGTAACTGAGCTATACTGACCAGATGTCTGATACAACAAAGACATGAGAATTCTTCTGGAAATAGAAAAGACGTGACAGTGCATGAGCTGCAATAGGAAAAAAACCATAATCATATATTTGTGTTTATAAGAAAAAAAATATTTTCCACTGCATCAGTGGTAGGAAAAGAGAAGATGAAAAAAATTTACTATTTAACTAAAAGAGGCAGGCAACTAGTCAGCATGGTAGGTTCTGCCTTAGTAGATCAACAAAAACCCAAACAATTCTCAAGCTTTTTTAGACGCCTCTGCCAAAAGACAGTTCAAATCATGAGAGGAAGCAGGGAGAAAGTGTTTCTTTCAGGAGGATGGTTCCACTTAGCGGGCTGTAGCTTGCATGGCAGAGCAGTCTTGCAGCTCATAAACTTTCAGATGAAACTAACCTGACCCTGCATTCAACAATTGCACCTGAGCTTTTGCTCCAAGCAGTGCTTCAGCTGCTATGCGCACCCAGTCCATGTTACCAGATCACAGCTGTATCAAGAAAGATCCCTCTAAAACACTTACTGAAGTGATGATCAGAAAGCTAAAAGGAGATCTGGGATAATAAGACCATGGAAATCAAGAAAAAATTAGATTCTAGAGAGAAGAATATGACTGATAAGAGCTAATACAGCAAAGAAAATGGTTTTAAGATTTAAATAGCAGTAAATACACTTTTAGCAAGAACCATTTCAATAGAGTGCAAAAAAATGACAAAAAATTAAGTAACACAGAATCACAGAATCATTTAGGTTGGAAACCTAACACGAAAACCTAAGATAATTTTTGATGTTCTCAGTAATAATAATGTTGCAATCATTTTTTAACAAAGCTATGGAAGGATTTGCCTTGGAATTTTTCTTTATCTGCCACACAAGACTTGCAGCTAGTTAAGTACTGAATTCACACTCCCCAGTTATTACTACTAATTGGTGCAAACTGATATACCAGGCAGCACAAAGCAATTGGATGATTTATTCTGAAGAAGCTTCCACAGCCTACCATAATAGATCAGATAAGGCCTCTGTAATTCATGTTATACACAATAGCTATTGACATAATCTAAATCAGACTGGGGTCTTAACCAGTCCAGTTCAGGTAAATTTGGAACTGTCTTTGCCTCTCACCAGCTATAGCTGTAAAAGATAGTGCCACAGATGGCAGATTGGTTGCTATTTCGCAGTTGTTTTGAAGTGTCATCACCACACCTGAAAATTCTGGAAAACAGCCCACATTTCTATAGTCCTGAACTAAACTACATTAAATGAGAAATTTGTACTGATTGGAACAAAATATAAAAAGCTTTAGGTACATTAATCAATCTAAAAGAGTTAAGTACAGGTCTAAACATTTCCCTAGGGCAGAGGTCAGACTCTAGATGATAATTAATCACTTCTAAAGTGATGAGTGTTACAATACAAATTATAAGTTCATTTTCTGGTTGAAAAGTCTAGCATGGGTGTTTAGTATGTAGCCTCATAGGCAAAACTGGGCACTAAGCTGTCATTTGCCAATACTAGGTTACTTAACTTTCTGACTCAGAAGTGATTGGAGGTAAACAAAAGCAGAATACCCCAAAAGCATTCTGATTTTTTGCACTTCTAAATTCATCCAGTGTGCTACAATACATGAATGCTGATGCTCAAGTTCTTGCTTTGATTTATTATTCACCTATCCTATCCATTAACAATAAGCAGTCTTCTTTCTCGTCACCACTAGGCCCACAGCTCGCTCAATTTGGCAATGACTTGTGGGATATTGCTCACAGAAGAGAGAATAGTATATAAATTACAGAAAGAAAATGAGGCATATGTTCAGGGCCAAAGCTGTTGGTTATCAACTGATGCTTTGTCAGGAGCAAAATACAACACTTCGCACAACACAGACGACTTCGAGCAGGCTAAAAATGTAAAAACATGAGTGTATAAAATATGACCTCATGAAATAGGCTGTATTTCCTTCCATTAATAACTTTGAAGGGGAAACTTTAGGACAGGTTAAAAAGTGAAATTTAGCAGTGCACAAGAACTTAAGTGATGCACAGGCTTCTTCCTGATGGTTCTCTCAAGGTGAGCTCCAGCTAAAACTGGAGTAAGTGCTTGCTCAAAGAAGTGATACGACTGGCAATGAGAAACACTAAAGTTATATTAAATAAAGCATATAGCAGGGAATCTGCCCTGCTGCAGGTAATTAGAGAGCACTGTCATATGTTTGACAAATACTGCTAGGATAATTTTCTTGTCTCCAATCCACTTTTGATTATAAATCTAACTAGATTTGCTTGTAAATGTTATCACCAAGGATTTGTTCTTAAATACCATTTTCTTACATACTTGTGAAAAGGGCAAATGGATGAAAAGAGTGTGTGTGTATTTACATAGATACATGTTTTAAAAGTTCCTGCAATTATGTTAAAATATGTTAAGTTCTACATAAATGAAATACCCTTGCTTTTATCTCTGTATATTTCCTTTGTCCTCTCTTGAAGCAAAGATATTTATTTTTGAAAAAGATTGTTTTGCCTACTCTCAAACATTTTCCAAAATAAAAACTCCATTATACTAACATGAAACTCATGCTGATGTGGTTATCGTCACTTCCCCCATTCATATCCCACAAATTGGTAGGAATTGACTGATGATGTGGGTAGAATTATTCCTTTGTATTCTATGATACATACATTTTAAAAGGAATATGAACTTCATTCCCCCCCTTATTATATCCAACTCTCAGCATACTTCTAAATGTTTTTTTCCTGATTTTCTCATACCTATGCACAATTCCTCTCTCTCCCATTCTGTTTAACATTCATTCCTCTTTTTTCTTCTCATCATCATGCTTGCCTACAGCCTTCCAGGAAATAATACTGCTTCAGTGTGGTGGGTCACGTTATCAGTGGAACACAGAGAAGGCAGGGGGCTGTGGGTGGGTGGAATGTATTTTATCAAGTGCACTCATCAGAAGAAAAGCATGACTCTCAGAAAAAAAATCTTCAAGTGTTCTTTCTGTACTTTCATTTGAATGATGTTCCACTTGCACTGCTGGCAGGACACAAGCAGAAGATTACTATACAAACCCTTGAAGAAATCACTAGAACACAGAAGTAGCAGGATACAAGTGGAACACTGTACACATCATGTATACATGTATATACAGCAGAGTGCAGTTGAAAAAAAAGGTCATCTGGCTTAGTTATCACTTTGTTCTGTTATATATTGTTTTCATTTGCTAGCTTTTGTTCAAATAGCTAGCAATGAGCATTGTAGACTGATCTGTTTTATTTGCTAGATGTTTAAGAAGCAAATGTTTTTTCTAATACAGCTTTTCAACTTGAAAGCAAATTATGAATCCAGGCTGGTCTGAACTTGGTGCTCTTTCACATTACCGCTAAAATTGAGTAGACCAGGCTCCAGCATTCTCTGAAAGTTGTCCAGGGTGAGGTTCTTTGGTAGATTTTGTGCAGGGTTTATGTTTGTTTCAGCTTAGTCAGATAGGTTGAAAATTACTAGGAAAAATGCAGCAAATTATTTTAGCATGCTAAATGTGTCCCATTTAGTACCTGAGCGACTCTTGAAAAAGAATGTACGTGCATGTTTTATACTGCAAAATGATCTACTGAGACAAGTGTCTATCTAACCTTCCTTTTTCGTGCTAGTCTATGAGTGAATTGATCTGCAGTCTTTAAAATAAATATACTATCCTCTGACTTAAGAGAATATTAGGTAGTTAAATAGTAGCCGCATTGCTAAGTAATACCAGTTTGGATTAAAACAGTAATCACACAGAAACACAGTGTTTCTTTAGTCTGGTAAGTACTACAGAATTAAGTTGTTGGGTTGTTCCCAAAGCCAAAATATGGTGACCTCTTGTATCATCAAGGAGAATAGGTTTCTCATCTTCTTGAGGTCTTTCTATGCCTCATTCCTGTTAATTCTGGAGGCTGCCACTGCATTAGTATGCTGGTTACTAGGAAAAGTAAATGTGCTGCATAAACACCAGCCTTTGATACATCAACAAGGTAAAACATCACTACAAATTGACAGCATGGATACTCAGTAAGTCTCTAAAATATTCACTAGCTACACCATGGCATACAGAATAATAATCCTGGAAATTTGCAAGCTCTGTTCTGCTGTGCCTGAAGACCTTTAATCAGGCTGAAGGTGAAGAATTTGCATGACATAACAGGTCCTTTTAATTGCCAGTAGTTTTTCATTCCTCCAATACTTGCATTCAGGTTCAGTTATTCCTTTAAGGTCATGAGAATACACTCCAGAATTCTTAATGTTATTCTGTCAACTTTTTATCATAATTCCACAGGCCTACACAGGATGCTTTATTATATTTAGCAATCTTCTCCAAACACTATCAAATGATGGCAGGTGATCAATGGTTGGGAAATCAAAATTCAGCGGTGATTAGCAAAGTTCATTCATAATTCATAGCCAGCAGCCCTAGTACATTGTATCAAAGTATTTATGTGACTTCATGGTTAAAGCACCAGCTTTGGAAAAATTTCAGTGTCTATCTCCGGAAAATGTTCTGTATTACTAGAGCTCTGCTGTCAGCCACTGGTTTATACAACATGGCAAGTCCTACTCTTACAGTACCAGATTGTCCAATATGCTTCCATTCACCTCTTTGGTGCCTTACTATCAGCACAGTGCTCTCCTAAATTCAGAGGCTCCTCCATTAGCTTAATATATTTATTTAGTCTAATGTGGACAGTTCAGAAATGTTGAGGGAAAGAGCAGCTTTTTTCCTCATTTAAATTGATATGCTTGCCTTGCCCCAAATTTCATGCTAATCAGTAAGCATAAAGGTGTACTCTACCATGGTAAATCATGTTCGATGTACAGGGAGCAACAAGCTAAGCTGTTAGAAGACAGCAATATTATTTAACACTTCATAGTATGCATCTGTAAGGTCTATTCAAATTAATTACAGCAGGAATAATACTACCAGTGCTTTCACACTCTGGTTTAGATGATATGGGCAGCAGTTACAGGTTTAATGCATTGTCACTTTACACTCCTGCAGTTAAACACTACTATGAATTCATAAATAAAAACAACAAAGAACAACCGTACAGAGCTCTCATGACTCATCTTGTGGTGCCGCACTTTTGACGTAGACAGCTCATCGACTCACCCTCAACTGTTGTTACAGTCAATGAGGAAGAACAGACACTTTGAGGCTACAGTTCAGCTGACCTACTTTAAATGAAATGAATCATACTTTGGAGTGCCTTGTCCCTTTGATGACTATAAAGGAAGACTAGATGATTACCTTAGATGTAAATGCCTGCATCCTACATATCAGACACCTACACCACTATGATGAAACCCACTCTTACTGTCCAGATATATAGCGAAAGACTCATGCAAATTTATCTCTGTGTGGTCCAGGAGACATCACACCTCAGAAGAGTTACATTTGACAAGAGAAGTGTCATTACAAGGCAGGCCAATGTGGTTATGATTTAAAGCTTTTTAAAATGCTTTAACTAATTATTTTATGGATTTTTTTTCTTCTTAATGCATGAAAAAAATCAGGAAATTATGAGCTATAATTCAGTATATGTCTGTCTGTCTGTCTCATTTTGCCTGATGTGAGATGACTGCCCTCAGCATTAATGGTATATCACCGTAAGTTTCTACATACATTCCTCCAAAGCCTGGGGCAGGCTCATTTTCTCTGGCTACTCATCAGACGTTGTCTTAGTCTGTATGTTTGAGCTGCACTCAGATTCTGTTCGGCTCTAGCTTCTCAAGCACACCAGAGGCAACCAAGTTCTCTGCCTCAGTCCATTTCTCAGACACAGAGCCTGTGACCCCACTGTTGCACAATCCAGGGCAGTGTTACATACCATGAGTTTTTCCAGCAGTTTTGGCAGCAACACCTGAACAAGACAGGCTGGTCTGAGATGTTTCCCAAAATAACTTACAGAAAGAACACAGTTTTTTTGCAGGGAAAGCAGTACCATCTGTGATCACAGACAACAAACTGTCTTGAGACCCCTCAATCCAGCATCCTCAACATCATGAAAGCCCTCCAGTGCTCTTTCAGATACATTGATCACTTTGGCTGGTTTGGGCAAACACTGAAATGCTGACGTTTCAGGCAAACTGGTCCTGAATACTCTGCTTAGCTCTTTCAAATACAACATTCAAAAGGTTCCCTTAAAAGAAAAAATATGCTGTGTTTTTTGAACCCCACAATATCTACAATGTTTTAAGTAATCTTGTCCCACGTCTTACTCTACTAAGTCTTAACTAGTGATTTCTGGTCTTACCCTCAGCTAGGGATTTTCGAAGCCTTAACCCAGCATGAAGGCCAACTGTGAGAACTGTATTTGCTTTACTTTGGTCAATCTTCTTAGCATATTCATTACTGTACACAGACAGAACTAGTCCAATTTTTTCCTTGAAGCCTTCACATGACTAATGTAACTCACAGGAGCATCTTTGTCAGCAATTTCAGATTTGATTTGCTTCTGCATGTGTGAGATTGATCTGCAGAGTACCTAAAACTATTAAGAGTTCAACAGTTACTTAGAGAAGCCGGTATGGTACTGTCACATTTTCAGTGCTGATTTTTAAAGGAATAATAATGAATCACAGAACAGTAAAGGAAAAATTAATGGATAATTCAGGATCATTTCAATAAGATGAGTTTCACTGGCTTAAATCAAGGCCTGAAGAGCAATAACCTAAATAGAATTTTCAAAGATGAGCATTTAAAATTAACCTTAAAGCCTATTAATTTTTAAACACTGATATAATTTTTCTTCTTCCAAATTATTAGTTTCATTGCAATTTCTAAAGCAATCAGGATGAGGTGCATAAACACAAGTCTGAAAATTTTCACCAGAAGATTTTGCCATCTGTGAGAAAGATGAAGTTTCAGCTACAACAACCCTTACATTCGACAGCACCCACTGCTTTGTATAGAAGACAGTGAACATAGTATCGGTGTAAAAGTAAGATACCAAATTATCCTTTAAGAGAAAAGATCAAAACATAAAGCTGAAAATACAAAGAACAGAAGAGCACTGAAAACTATGGTATTTTCTAATGCAGTACATAATACAAAATCTCCTGAGTTTTCCCCTGAATAAGCTTTAGAGAAGAGGGGAAGGAAGGTAAAATTCCTTTTTTTAAAAGGTAAAATTTCTTTCCTTTGTATGTAGTTTTGACTATAAAGTTTCATCATACCTGCTCATTGTGATCCTATGATTTATAGCTAGCCACTCACCGACGAATAGAACAGATGAGACGTGATTCTGATCCTTTCTTTTTCACTAGGTACAATTGACTACAAATATGTTACAAAAAGACAACAGGGTTTTTTTAAAGTTTATTTTGTATTAAAATAAGTACATATTATTTATATAAGGAATACACAAGCATATATTATTTAACAGTTGTTTCTTGCAGGAAGCAGGGTATTCTGTAGCTTCTGACTTTGTGTTATTTAAATTCTCAATCTTTCTGAAAGCATTTTTTCAAAAAATAGAGATCACAGGTGTTTAAAGCAGTTATTTACCTACACAGGACATGTGAAGTGATGTTCTGTCTGACTTCTTGAAACTGTGAAATAACAAAAAAAAAATCCTTTGAATGGAAGGTACAACTCACTGAGAAATTCAGTATGGTGAATACAACCGGCCTTAACGAATTAAGTTCCTAGAAGCTGAACTATGTGAAAGCAAGGAAACTGCCTGCTGCCATCTCTAGCGATAAACATCATGTAAAGTGACACCTTGATAACTTCACCAGCCTCCTCTGTCTCTTGATCACATCACTTGATCCTGTAGGATCAGTTCTGCCCGGGCAGACAATGCTCACAATACTGGCATGAAGCTCCTTTAAACAGTAGACGAAAGCACTCTGGACAATTGGCTGGAACTGCAAATGTAAACACTTTAGAGGTTCTGATCACAGATTAAAAGAAAAAGAAAGGGTTGATACTTTAACATAATCTGAGGACTTAGACATAATACTTAATTTTGTGTTTTAAACCTCAAGTATATAGAAGAAAAAAACTAAAATCAGAGAAGGAATTGAAAATTTGACTAAGCTAGAAGCAGAAAACAGAAATTATTACAAGGAATAAGCTTGTCTGAACAAAGAAAAACAGAATGAAAAACAACACACTTTTATCTTAGCTAAAATCCATTATCTTGCTCCCCTGCCTAAGCAAAAGCAAGTATTTATACACACTATGTGAGCATCACGAAACCAAACTATTGGCCATATGGGCAACCTCATGCCTTTCCCACACTGCTACTTCCAGCGTGTGTTTTTAGTCTGCATCACAGAGATTTTTGCTGGCAGGGAAGAAGATAGGAGAGGGGAAAAAAAAGGACCCAACAGGTGTCTCACAAAGGGAGGTAGGGTTAACGCAGGGATGCTAATTCTCCTTCACAACAGGCACTATGTTTGAGCCAAAGGAGTAACTCTCACTTTTTTCCTGCTCGTATGTCATTACTAGAGTCTCCCGCTGCCTCGCCTCAGTTCTGATCTCTCCAGCTAATCTTAATCTTAAATCTTTTCATGTGATTACCAGAAAGATGAGAAAGATGGCTGTGGGCTACTGGCAAGTGTACATAGTGACAATACAAATTGTCACTCGAAGGCTAAAATCAGAATTTTATCTTCTATTTTTCTACATGGTATGAGAGTCTAATGAGACAACAGTGAAAATACGTCATCTGTGCAAAACAATGGATGCAACACAATAATTACACACGTTTAACACTTTATTTGTAGGTCTAGGTAATGAGAAGAGAGGTAATATTCTGTCTTAAATTTTACTGGATTTAACAATACTGCTTTTTGCAGACTGAATCTCTGGCACCTGGCTACATCCTAGTAATTTCTCAGGAAATTTCTTTCAAAGTGTGTAGGTGAAAATCTACAACAGCAAGAAGAAAGCAATATAAATAACATCCTTTGTTAATAAATCCCTGCAAAATGAGGCAGTACAGATATGCTGCTGGCAGATTTCAACAACTGATCGCTGTTAGTTTTCAACTTTGAAACAAATACGATCTTTGAAGAAAGCTGTGACTGTTGAATTGCTGCAGCAAGTTACGAACAAAATCTTGAAACAGAAAACCTGTGTGAAACAGAGAGCTCATTGTCACCTTTTTAGTTCTGTTGCTTGGTGTCCTACACGTTGAGTGATCCCAAGAATTGGAACAGGAGTAGTAGAACTCCTCTCAGGTTGCAGCTTGATTTTCCAAGGTATCTACCTAAGACATGAGAGGCACACACTTTCACACAGTTGTACCAGTAGGATGCAAAAGGTGATGTATAGGAACTCCATAGCTATTACTATCAGGTTACAAGACTGTCAGGCTACAGAGGAGATCAGACATACAACCACCTATTTTTCCAATCACTACTTCATAGATTTGAAAGCCACCACGCCCTCTTCAAGTTTCTCTGGAAGTTCCTCTGTCTCTGCATAACAAAGAACAGCTACGTTATCTTTGTGCTCCTGTGCTGATTCAGTAAGTACCATTTCACAAAAACACAGCTGCCAAGTCTATTGAAAAGTGAAGAGATGATGAAATATCCATTTCTGAGGGCTAGGACTGCTGCTGATGCCCACAGTTATCCACCTAATCTGTTTCAACTACATTCTTCCCCAATGCTTAACTGATTGTAGAGGAATTGATTCCTTAAGGTCTAGGAGATTTACTTTTCCAGAAGACATGCTTGAAACAGAAAATTAAAGTTAGTGGATGCAAAGGATTAGTGATTAAACAAGAGCTTTTATTGAAAAGAACCAGTAAAATGTAACTTTGGTTCAGGAGAAATAAATTAAGAACCTATTTTCAGCAAAACTCCTTCTTCTACAATTTTCCCTGTTTCAACGGAAACAAAAGCAATGCTTTGATGCTCTGTGTATTCATGGGTACTTCATTGTTCCATCTTTTAAAAAATAAAGAACAATCATCCTCTGATCTCTTCTTGAGATATGGTATTCTAATCAAGACTTTTTTATCTCTTATTTCTAATGAAGATTTTTTAATCTCTTTTTTTCTTACAACTATTAGTAAAGTAGCAGTAGGGTAACAACACATTACAAGAAGCTGTGTGCATTTCCTGGTAGCTTAGCTAAGTTGCATTTGAGAAATCTGAGGTTTATTTAACCATTCCCTTTTGGACCCTGGTAAAACAAGTTCTCAAACACATACATACATCTCCCTCTTTATTTAACATATCTAAGATCCAAGCTTGTGGTTTATGCACTCAGGAAAACATTTTTGCTATATAAAAATATGCATTTATGAATCAAATCTTCTCATCTGAATAGAGAATTAACAGTTGAATGTTTCTCATTCAGAGGCTCTTTTCAGCAAATGTCTCAAAAGAAGATTAAGCTGACTGAGATTAACTTTGAAAATGCCTAGATTTATACATACATGTACAGTTCATAGCACATTAGTAAATATTACTTTTAAAAATGTCAAAAATGCATCATGTAAAACAAGTTAACTGTATGTGATGGAAGGCAGACTCACAAATTTAGAGTTATGTGCTTCAAAACACTATCTGCCTTAGCTTGGTTTCCTCTTAAATCCTTCCTTCTCATTATTTGTGCTTCTAATGAGCAACTGGAATTAATAGTTTTACCTAATTCATATTTCAAATGCTATTGCATTACCTACAAGAACAGTGTTTTGTATTCAAATAACACAGGTCAGATAAAAACTTGTACTTATATTTTTTGCACTTGCACTAGAGTCATCTATGTTAAGGAGAAATGGGCATGTACATGTCCTGGAACAGTGAATTCAATGGACAAATTATCCTCTGCAAAAAGCTGATGACTTCTCTTGTTATATTTTTCAAAAAACTTTCTTTCTGGTAACATCATCAGAGAAGTCCCACCCAAGAAATAGGATGTAATTAAGAAAATTGTTAATTTACAATTACATCAAAAGATTAATACCTTTTTCTGAAGTTATAAAAATGTCTCCCAGACATCAGTGTGAAACTGAAATATGTAGGACCTAGGAAAGGGATGTTATTTAGAAAATAAATTCTTCATTTTCAACATTATCTGTAAACAGAGAGCATACATTTACAACATAGAAAATAGTATCCCTCATGCTTTCTAATCACTAACACTCTTGCAACCTGTTGCAAATGGTGAATCCTGCAACTCTGCAGGCTCAGAAGCTGCAGAAGCAGGTGCTGTTAGAGAGGTCAAAAGCAGGACACAGGTTGAGTTCACCATACCATTTTCCTCTATGCAAGATAAATTCAGATAGACTAAAATAATTCATTCACTGCTATCATGTCTAAAGAACATTTTCATACGGGGAGAGCAGGAGGAACTCAAGGTCCCTGCATTGCCATTGGTTTCAAAGGTGCCTCAAAAACTTGTCCTGACAGCACATCCATCTTCTACAGATTCTGCCTTCTTACTAATAACATATTTCTGAAGGAAACATGACTGAAAATTTAAGATTTTCCCCTTCTACGCTTCACAAAGGTGACTTAATGTTAAAAGTTGCCTAGAAGATGTTGCCATCTGTCTGCATACAGGTGCAGCTCTCAATTTCCATGTCACCATGCATCACTCTGGGCTGAAGGACAAGGCTCTGCCTACAAGGGGAAGCCCAGCCTAAAAGATGTGCTCCTATGGGTGCCCAGCTGCCTCAGGCATATTCCACCTTGCACAGAGCTCCCATGTGCCCCAGCACCTCTTCAGGTGAGGACTCTACTGCCAGAGACATTTAAGCTGTGCACGTGTATTAAATTTTAAACCCATGTATTCTTACACCACTGACGAACATCAGAGATGACAAGTAGGTGGGTATTTGCCTCCACTCCAGCTCCAGAGCTCCAGGTGGCACAGCTGAACTACACATCTAACTACCCAATGCTTAAACTGCACAGATCCTCATAAAGCATCCCAGTCAACACCCACAAACCACTGTCTCAATCCGCTTACCTTAATCCATCCTTTCAGAAAAATGCATTTTAAAAAATCAAAATAAATAGTGACATATTGATGTAAAAAACCCCAAACATTTTAGCCTGCTGACTAGAATTGTCACTTTTTTTCTGTCCCCACAAACAATAGATCTTTTTTTTTCCCTTGTAAGAATGAATTCAGTTGTTTATATGTTCTCAGTTGGCACATCAAGAGGAGAAATGTTAGACTTGAAGTGTGTGGCACTTGCAGAAGGATTTTTCAATTTTAGCATGCTAGGCTGAAGAGCAAGAGAAGACATCCCCATGACAGACAGGCAGCCAGGCAGGGAGCAGCACTTCACTTAGCACTGCTCCACAGGGCTTCACCGTGTGCAAAAGAGATCTGGCTTTATGCTGCTCCCCTGTCAAGGACCGTATTTCACACTTTATGAATCTGATTTTCTCTTCCTGATGAGCATGTTTTATTTTTTTCCAAGATAATATACATTAATAATAATATATGCACAGTCTAATTCAACTTATGTTCGATACAATTTCTGTTGTATACATATATATAGGCACAGATGGGGAAAAATTCCCCAATTATGTAGGCTATGTGGATGTAGTGAGAAGGAAAATGACAAGAAGAGATGAAGAGAAAGGAAGGAGGAGTACTCTAGCAAGTACCCATGTATAATAATGGTCAGGTGCCATCTGCTACCACCTCTGACAAAGTTTGTCTAATATCTCTGAAAGCTGATGGTGATTTCAAGCCCGTTCATATTCTTATTTATTGTCACTGAACACGGTGATTTATAATAGATTTTCAGGAAGTTTTGGGACACCCATTCCCCTGGAAAAACATTTGCTTGAATTTGTAAACAGCAACAGAACTCAGCTATGCATTACAGCCAAACAGCAAGAAGTCTTTCCATTTCCAAGGATGTATTTGAAATCAAGGGAAATTTGGTTGTCAATAGCCTATAGCTACGACCTTGTTATGAAACTTCACAGGGATTAAAGTATCAGCACTGTACATTCAGTCTATTCAAATTTCTTGTTTTATCCTCAGTCACATTAAGAAGTGAAACCATCAGTGACATGAATAGTAACTCTATAGGGAAAAACATAGTAGGACATGGATTATTAAAAGGCAGTTGAAAGTCCCGCTTCATATGAAAAGATATTCCCTTGTTCTTGATCAGGAGGTGGTCTTTGTATAGGCTAATTGTATATCTTCAAAAAAAACCCAACTTTTGAAAAGTGCCCTTTTAAAGCTGCCATTTTCATGATCCTATGCAGAGGAACTGGGACTGAGATTTTGCAGCAGTCTGAGAAAATACATGGCCAGTTTTCTTTCAAAGCAGATTTTCATCTTGTAAGGAAGAATACAAGCAAAATTTGAAGTAAGATAAGGTTTATGAAAGATGTCAGACATTTAGTCAAATAGAACAGTTCAGATAGAGAGGAATATCTATAATGCATAGCTAGAAAGATGCCTTCTTCAATTTGCAGGCCTCCATATGACCACTCCTTAAATGTGTGCCAAGGGAAGCACAGAAATCTATTCCCTTCTAACATAATTCCAGGAGGGTAATGGTACTTGTAGAAAATGCTTTCATCAGACTGCTAAAACAGTCTAAGCGATCCCACCCACAACAAGCTTGCTTTAATTTCTCATTGCTTGGAACGTGTACCTGCAGCACACAGGAACTCACAGGAGGTCTTCATATAACCATGAGGAGTCTAAACTGGCTGGGGGAGATGACACTGCACTTGGAGAAAAGCAGAACATTGTCGCTTCCATCTGCATGCAGCATTTGAGACAATGTCAGGCTGGTGAGGTGCCGACAGTCACAGGACAGCAGAAGAACCGAGGATTAGAGGAGGAAATTGGGTTGCTGAACAGTGAAAATGGATAAAGATTAAGGGCAACGCACAGAGCAATGGAGTCAACTGCACCAGGGCTTTGAGAAGAGCAAGGTGACAAAAGGCAGCATGCGAGGGAGACCTGGGGCTCTGGATAATGAAGGGGAAGGCAACTACTGTTGGTCGTGGGGTAGGGTGAAGCAATGGCTCTGTGGAAGACAAAGGACATTGAGAAGAGATGCAAAGGCAGTAAGATGTGAGATGAGAGGTATGCCAATACAAATAAATACTGTTGGAAAATGCCAACTAACTGTAACCAGACCTGTCTGTAACCAGTGTCAACAAAATTCTTATTGAAGACACACCTGTAGAAGAAGTGAAAAGTAACTACATAGGTGTTTTTAAACTATTCTCTTTTGGACTGAAGTGACCACTTTGGGTGTTTAATGGAGTTAAATTAAGATGGAAATGTACTTAAAAACCCATAACCTAGAACATAAAATAAGAAGAAAAAAAAATCCCAACCTTGCTTTTTTTTGCTTGTCATTTTATTAAAGACATTCCTGTAACTTGGTCTCAACCTGAAACAAGGTATAGCTCTATACCTTGAAGGTTTAAGCATTGAATCTGCCTAGTTAGCCCTGATGGACAGGTGAGATTACTGATGGGGTGCTATTGATTCAGGATGTAATACATTTGCAGTAAAGGTAGGAAGGGAGCACTTTCTCAGAGAGAAAACTCACTTGGCTGTTGGAAGACACCCAGCAGGCAAGCACTTTCCTCTCCCAAAGCTCCCAAATGCTGGGGCCACCTTCCCCTAAGCAGTACCACTCCTCCTTACAGTGCCTTAGGTTTCCTTCCTGAAACAGTTGCTGATTTCTTCCCCTCCTTGCAATAGAGCACCACGAAAAGGTCAGGCAAAAGCCTTTGAGATTAGATTGTAAGTGATTAAAATTTCCATTATTTTGCGAACTTGTTCTACATATTAAAGAGCCCGAATGGAACTTGCACACATTTGTGCAGGTAGAAAGGCACATGATGATAGGAATTAAAGAAATTAATTCCTGTGCTTTGGACTGAAGTAATCTTCCAGAATATAATTGGCTTTCAATCATTCACACACACCATGCCCTTCACCTTTAAATGGTAATTCATTTTATCATACAGGCTTTGAATGCCATTTACGTCAGGCTTTAAGAAAGCTCCCATCTATGTACTAGAATACAGACAATATGTAGGTCTCCAGGAGGAGACCATGTCAGAGTGTACTTCAGATTTCTCATGTATCTATCCATATAATGTTTTACCATGTCATTGACCCGTAAAAAGGAGGAATGTAGAATACTTCCTGGACAGAGATCAAGCAGCAACTCCCCCAGAAACACAACGCTAACAGTACTACCTCTTCAGAAATGCTCCCTATTTTCTTGCGGTGCCGAGCTCCCTGCGGGACACGGTGAAATGGATATGAGGGTACAAGACTTTTCAGGGCTATGCCTAGATCACAGCAGAGAAGTGCAAGGCATAGTGACAGTAAAAGCTCATCTGCTTTAACAAAGGCATCAGGAATCTAGAAAATATCACTATGTAGAACTTTCCCTCTCCCATGACTGTGAAAGAAAGACTACAGAGAAAATATCTGGAAGCACTGGGCTTGGCCTAGTTGCTTCTGGAGTTGCTTCAGCCCATCCTCTACAGTTGATGCAGCAGCATGTTACAAGTGATGAAGTGTACCCCTCTGACGAAATGGCCTTCTGCAGGCCAGGTGCGCCACTTAAATCTATTTCGTCTTGTCTGTGCTTTTGTTTTGTACATCACATCCTCTCATTCTGTGATGTTTTATCTCACTCACATTAATACCAGCCCTGGCTGACAACCAGGGAGACTGTAATGTTGGCATGCCTGCCAAACAGTTAGGCATATCCTGGACACAGACAACAGATGCTTATATTTAAATTAGGACTAATTTGCATTTTTCTGTATTGTGGAATTTTTAAAGCATAGTTGTACAAAAACGGATGTATAATTCTGAAATAGTAATATTTCCTTTGAAAAGTCAGGTTTGCTAATGGATTGCCATCTGTTCAGCCCTTTGCCAGAAAATAGATTTGTCCTGCTTACTGAAAACAGTATTAGGGTGAAACTGTAGATTACACAGTGGATTTCTGAGCAGTTTAATTTAAAGTGCAGGCTAACACTTTGCTATTTCAGTAAAAATAACTTTAGATTCTCCCTTTCTACTAATGCTGAAATCTAAGCCCAGCAAACTGTATTTGGAGTACTTCATGGGCTGTTTTGCTCTTGGTTGGGGTCTAGAAAAGGTGCCTACCTCTCCTTTACCATTTTGAAACTGAGTTTGTGTTTCTTTTGCATAGGATTTACAGAAGAAAAAAACCTCTATCTTACCGCAAAAACCCATCTTAATCCTTTGGAAAAAAATCCCAAACATTTAAAACACCAAGGCACTGGCCTCAATAATGCTTTCAAGAGTACAAGATTTATAGGGACTGCGAGCCTCTTGGAGCCTCTGGATGCAAGTGAGGAACAAGGACACCTCGGCAGTTCAGGATGCCGTACTGGGAGCTGATGGACCCCTCTACCCGATGGAGGGGTAGGAGCAAAGTTACCTTCCCTCGTAACCCACAGAAATCGAATGATGTTTCTGCTGAACCTTGTTACGGGAACAACTGCACTGCAAGGGAGAGAGGTTTAATTTTTACAGCCTGGAGGCAAAAGTTGAATGGTAACATAACTTCAAGATTTCAGCACCCTCTTACGCTACCTGTATAAGGTTACTGACATAGCCTCGAGGCTACCCAAACACCAACGCTCTCCCTACCCGGACCGTAGCTATCTACAGTCATACGCAGAACCGCTTTTCTGCATGCGAACGGACAAGTTGCAGTCACGGATCCCTGATCCTTGCCCCAGCGCAAGCCCCCAAAAAGCCGCATTTTGCCGGCAAACGACGCTCTCGTCGAGAGGTTCGGGTTCCCGACTCGGTGCCGGAACAGCGCTGCCCCGCCACCGAGCATCCCCCGCCGAACCACCTGCGGGGGCGGCGACGCGGGGCCTCGGCGCCGAGCCACGGCGGGGGGCGCCCACGGGGGAGCCCCGCAGGGCGGGGACGGCGGAGCGTGCGGCACCAAGGAGCGCCTCCGGACCGGAGCACTGACCGCGGAGCCGCGTCCTGCGCCTGCGGCACCGCCGCGCTGCCGGCGTCGGGATACCCGCCCCATCCCGGCCCCTGCCGCACAAAGTTTCTCCTCCGTTTCAGACCTCCTCCCGCCGCCCACCTGAGCCCCGCCGGGAGGCGCGTCCCCGCTGCCCGCCGCCACAGCCGACCCCGGGCACTGCGGAGCCGGAGCGCTGCCGTGGCAGCGCCCGCCGCACTAGAGCTGCGGGGGCAGGCCCGGCGCTTGGCGCGGGGGCCCC
>VXBT01008564.1:490429-533656 GCA_013400235.1 Oriolus oriolus
TCGCCTGGGCCGGGGGCGGTGGGCCGGGCTGGGCCGGGCCTGGCAGCGGCACGGGGAGCGGTGTGCCTGAGTGAGGCCCCGCTTCAGGAGCTGCCGCCGGGGAAGGAAGATCCGCGTGCGGAGCCGGGAGAGGCGGTTCCTGGCACTGTGCACGGCCTCGGATTAAGGGACACACCATGTCGCTTTTGGATGGACCAAGGCGTCGGCCTCGTCAGTCCAGCCATCACCTTTTTTCTAAGTGCTATGTGCGGCCGGCCATCCTTAAGAAGCCCAGCACACGCACCAGCTCTCCACCGCGAGGGGTTGGCCACAGACACGTGGCGGCCACCTCTTGTAGGTCACCTGCAGCTTGTGCCAACATGGAGGCTTCTGCTAAAGGCCATTCATGAAGGTGGAATTTCACACTGGAGTTCTGCGAGGTTTGTCGGCAGCCTTCTGGTTTTTCTACTGTTGTCCACATGAAGAGAAAGGAACATGGTCAGCTGCCATCCAAGAAACGTGTGGCAGTGTGGCAGAGTCCCACTGAGTTTCTGCTGCCTTCTCTTTGGTGGGCGATGGTGTAGAGAAATAAATGATTGAGTGAAGAATTATGTCCTTTTTAACTATTTCCCTTTGTAGCACCTGTGCTCTTGCATTTGCTAAGGAGTGCTGGGATAAAGGGGAAGGTAGCATTCTTCTCACCCATTATTTTTTCACATACCACAGAGGAGTTGAAAGTACAGCAGTTCAGGGTTGCACATGAATAAAAGCTTTCAGCTGCAAGGGTATTTAAGCACTAGTATAGGTAATTGGGGAAGCTGTGGAAAAATTGCCATTCAAACTTTTCAGGGCAGATTAAAAATATGTTCTGCTGTCTTAAAATTAGAGAAGTTTAAATATTGTATTGTATATATGAACCACATATTTCTGATAAACTGAATTCAGCACCAGCTTATCTAATTAACAATTAACAGTAGCATATTTGGTTATCTTGGCAAGAAAATGTTTCGATTAGTTAAAATATCAAAGCTGAGAAATGGTTCGTGGCAAACAGTTTTTAAAATCAAAATTAACATAAGGATTGTTATTATGCAAATTTTATGTACTTGCATAGCAGCTGGATTGACATAAAGTGTAATAGCTCCTCTTAAGTAGTCACGTTACTGTATATTAGATTCATAGTCCCAAATGGAGAAGAAATACACATTTCTTCTATAACAACCTAATGTGACAACACTCAAACAAGTTACGACATTTAAAAAAACTTCATTAAAGATACAAAAGTGTGTTTAAATAAAATTAAGAACAAGATGCCAAGTAAATCAGCCTGCCAAGCTGCTTTCCGTATAGGACTTCATAACCTTCAGACTTGCCTTCTTAGAGTGCTATCTTGAAAACAGGCATTTTGAAGCAAAATGTTGTCATTACAATAACTTCTCTACCCATAAATATGCAGCATTAATGCCAAGAGCAGAGTGCCTGTGGAAAGCAATAAGGTCCTTCTGGGTTTATCTTTCATCTGCTGGTCAGATTTTTTGTGCTTCAAGGACTAATTGGTACTTAGATAAGAGACTTGAATAGAAGTATTAGGTGCACTCAAGAAAGATGAAAAGCAGCATTTGCTGAAATTAAACCTTTTCTAATCAGCATAGCTGTATAGTTAGTTCCCAAGAATGTTAAAGACCTAGCTGAGGAATACTTTAAGCAGCTGAACTGGGAAAATTGCAGAAAGTTGTACAGCTGAAATTAGCAACTGGAGAAGGGAGGTGGAATGAGACAGTAGCTCCTGCTTTGCAAACTCCCAGGGGAAATGGAGGACACTAATAGCAAAAGTTAGCAGCCAAAAAAATGAGTGCCAGCCAACCTGCTGTCTTAAAAGGTGTATCTTTTTGGACAGAAGCAACTGGTCTGACTGTCTTCTTGTTTCCTTGGGCTGTATTGGAGCTTTTAATTTAATATCGCATGCTGTTTACTGAACCAATGAAACTGGACTGAATTAACAGATTTTATATCTGCTACATGGACTATAAACTGGGTTACTGACACTTCTCTAACAGGTAGTCAGTGGTGAGGTGCCAGTGAACAAGGTTATTGATAATAAGGTGCCTGTAGATTTTTTGTGGCTAAATTTTTAAACAAAACTTAGCATTTTTTTCAAAGACCTAAAATGTGGTCATAAAGGCTTCCATGTCTATGCTTTTAGATAATACAGATTTTATTATATAAAATTTTAAAATCACCTGAAAATGAGTAAACCAGGAAAGACGGTGTCCAGAGAGGCTGAGAAAGGACCTGGGCAACCTGTTGTTACTGTGACACTAGCCTGGCTTTGAGCAAGAGATTAGACTGGATATTTTTCAGATCCTTTTAAACATAAATTATTCTGTGGTTGTCTGCTAGTTTCTTCCTAATAAGAAATACCTGAATAGCTGGATTCAATCATTAGGTTTACAAAAATAATGTGTTTAAATGCTGCTGCAAGCAAGTGACGAAGAATGCAATGGTTACTTCAGGACTGGAGGTTGTTTTTGGTAGGGATGTTCTTATGTAGCCCATTCAGTGTAAGTTCTTTTTGTGATGTCACCAGAAGGACAACACAATCCTTGAATATGTAAATATATATATTTATATATATAAATGAAGAGTGGCAAACACTGATAGGGAAATTATCTTTCTTGTGTATGTAGCACCCATAAAACAACTGACTGGAATACTGTCTCCAGATGTGATGTTTGCCTTTCAAGATAGAAAATCAGTTTTGACTTGAGGTTGAAGGACCTTAAATGAAGTTTATCAAAGAAAAGGGCTAAGAAGGATATGAATCACTACATGTAGGAAGAGGCATAATATTAGAGGGATTTAAAGTCTTTAAATTTATAGTCTTACAACATAAGGTGATCACATGACTGGAAGTTTAACAAACACAACCTTGAGTAAGTTGTGCTGTTCTAGGAATTACGATAACATAGGGATCAATTACTTGTGATTGCTTGAAATCTTAACAAAAATCAGAGGTCTTAATAAATGGCTTGCTTTTATCTAACTTCTAAGGAAAATACAATGGCAGAGGTTTTCAGGAGGTTAGATGAGATAATGAGTATGATCTGTTACTCTCGTGACTTTTATGACCCTTTGGCTTCCCTCAAGAATTGGTGCTTCAGAGGTCAGAGAGTTATTTCTACACAGCACAGTGCAATGCAATGTGGAAAATCTGAGCACCACTCTGAATGCACTCACTGGCTGCCAGAGTAGCACATCTAAGATTTGCATGGGATAATTCATAGAATGATGCAATGATTTTGTGTTGTAAAGGACATTAAAAATTATCTAGTTCTACCCCTGCCATCAGGGGTCAACGTGAGGGTCATCCTCCAGTAGAACAGGTTGCTTAAAGCTCCATCCACACTAGTCTTGAACACTTCCAGGGATGGAGCATCCACGTTTCTCAGCAACTTTTTCCAGTGTCTGACTAAATTATTTTCTAATATCTAATCTAAACCTTCCCTCTTTCAGTTTGAAGCCCTTACCTCTTGTCCTATCACTACATGCCCTCTGAAATGGTCCCTCTTCAGCTCTCTTGTTGGCCCCCTTTAGGCACTGGAAGGTGCTCTATGGTCTCCCTGGAGCTTTCTCTTCTCCAGACTGAACAACCCCAACTCTCAGTCTGTCTTCACAGGAGAGGTGCTCCAGACCTCTATCATGTTCATGGTCCTCCTCTGGACTCTCTCCAACATGTCTGTATTCTTGGTGTAGCCCAGGATAAGGTTGGCCTTCTGGACCACAAGTACAAATTGCTGGGTCATGTTGAGTTTCTCAATTAATTGAGCTGCTGCCCAATGTCTGGAATACTGTGTTAAATGCAGCTATTTCCTTCAGTACCACAGCCACCCCAAAGAGAGGTGGAAGCTCTGTCTGTGGTGGCTACAGAGGTGTGTGGCAAGAGGCCATACTACGGTGGCACGGCTAAGTCTGTGTTCAGGTTACACAGCACTGTTTCATGCTTTTTAGCCAGATTCTGGCTATTAGTTATTGGACTTAATGCCTTGTTAGGGCTAAATTTCATCTTCGATACTTAACATTGGGTTTGTACCTATGATTTGCATGAAATTTCTGTTTGCTGTAAGATTTTTCAGATCTAGGCTTACACTGAAAAGTTTGTTGGTTAGCTACTTTATTTCACAGTGAGGTTACACAATAGATAATTATTTTTATATGATATAGTTATGTTTATGCCTTTTTTGTTAAATGCAGTGCTCCACTGTTCTTATATCAACTCGATGTTATTCCACAATTAAACATAGTTGGGCATGTTTACACATTGCGTAAAACTCCAGTTTTTTTCAGAGAATGTTCTGAGTACAGAGACCTTTCAATACCTTAGATGATCTCATAGGACAGATTCAGAACATGGATTAAGACGTTTCCGGTTTTTGTGTTTTACTTGTGCCTTGCACTTCAGCAGAACTAAAAGCAAAGATTGCAGGAGTGTTGTAATGTGTTGTGAATGCTCAGAAGACTGCGGATTTTTGTCATCATTCAGATTTGCTTTTTGAGTAGCATTTTGCCTCTAAAGGGGAAAGAAACCTTCCATTTAAAAAAAAAAATCCATTGGTTATTTTCTGTTCAGTTTCCATGGCAGAACTTGCTATTTGAGGAATTCGATGGTTTAACAGCAGCTTGTTTATTGGGCAAAGAGCTGCATTGGTTACTTGTAAGAAATGTGATTTAGTGCTTTCTGAGTACTATATGCATTTCTCGCAAGCACAGTTCATTTTGTCCCAGGAGAGCCATGTCATCTCAAATAATATTTCAGGTGAGCTGGATGCACAGCTACCATGGATGCACAGCTGTGTATAGTTCAGTATTTTTCCACTGTACTACCCTGTACCACAGAACTGCACTTCCCTACAGGACTAATTTTACATTCTAATATTGCCTAATGGATTACTTTTTGTAGATTGTGCAATTACTGTTTTTTTTCCGAAACACTGAAATCAATTTGGCCTTTAAAAATACTTTTTCCCCCAGTTTTGGTGAAGATTCGATTGAAGTTGACAACAGGGAGAACAGGGTCAAGCTTTGCCGAAATTCGCCTTGGGCTACGCTGAAATTCAGGTGGAGGGTCTGCTCTATCCAGTGAGTTTCCACCTATAATCTATAGGATCATGTAAGTATATGCAGCCTCTTAAGAAATAATGACTGCAAAAGCTAAGAAAAGCAAACCTGTTGCTGGTGTGCCTACGTTTGCTGTTGGGGAAAGTGGGTTGTGCCTTGGTGGGCACGGTGCCCCCTTTCTTTAGGGGTAAACTGCTTAGGTAGGAAAGCAGTTTAAAAGCAGTTATAAATCAGACCTTCAATCTACCTTTGGATACACATGAAATATGAAACTTGAATCCTTTTTTTACCCTGACTTTACTTATTTTGTCTGTTTTAAGAATCAGATTATGACTTTGTCAGTACTGAGGACCTTTAAGAAAAGTGCAAATTACCCCTTGGGAGACCACAGACATATTAAGTTAGTTAGTTTAATGCCAGTAAAAGCTTCACCTGCAAGCACTCTGCCTGTAGTAAAAACATGCCCATAATGAATGAATTCACATCGGGTTTTTAGTTGTTTGAACAACTGAACAAAAGCATTGATTTGCTCTCCTCAGAGACCAGCATAATGAATTATCCGCCTATGCTCTTTGTGCAGTCTATTAATATATATTTTGGATAGAATTCTTGGATCAATGTGATTTCTTAACAAGAAGCTTTTGAGTGGGAAAAAACCCCAAACTAACAAATAGGTAGACTTTTCCAAAGGAATATGTTTACTGATTGTGCTTCACTGGGTTTCTCACTGTTTCCATCAAGACCTCCCTATATATAGAATGACAGAGAAAGAATATGTGGTTGTGAAATAGATACTTACCTTTAAGAAATTAAAACTGCAAAACATGTAATTTTAAAAAGTTTTAGAATTATCAGTGGTGAACTAATAGTGATAGCAACCAGGAGGTGCATAGCCAACTATGGAGGCATAAGAAAAAAAAGGAAGTGCAAGGACAAACCACACTTGCATAAAATTGCCACAGCTAATTAATTTGGGAGCATGAACTGTGCAACAGATAACATTATGTATCATAGATACATAGATAATATCTATCGTGTATCATATCTATCTTGTATTTCCTGAAACTTAGTCCTGTGTTTTCATGGGAGATCAGTGACATTATAATATGCATATGAAAATGGGTGGGACCTTGATTGCAAGGAGTTATTGTAATTAACACTGATTTTAGTATACTCTGTAAGTACCTTTTTGAAGTCATAAAAATTAAAATATGATTAAGAAGCCCATTTGGGATCTAGAGTGCATTTTCACATTTTAATTGCGAAGTGTAGAAAGGCAAGCTGCTTCCAAAGATGATGTGTGTATAGCCATATGAGTCAGGGGAGGTTTAGGTTGGATATCAGGAAAAAGTTCTTCACCCAGAGGGTGGTTGGGTGCTGGAACAGGCTCCCCAGGGATGTGGTCACAGCACCAAGCCTGATAGAGTTCAAGAAGTGTTTGGACAATGCTCTGGGGTACATGTGTGACTCTTGGGGTGTCCTGTGCAGGATCAGGAGTTGGACTCGATGCTCCTGAGAGGTCCCTTCCAACTCAGCATATTCTATGATTCTACTTGAATACATCTGGGGACCAGAATGTCAGGGCTACTGATTATTCTTGTTGAGAATATAACTTTGTCTTCAGAAGGAAAGAGAAACAAGGGGAAATATGGTTAAGTTGCCTTGGTCTAAGAAGTAGTTTGATAGACATCTCCGCACCCTAATCAGCATCACTTCAGAGCTGATCTGTGTGACATTGTGATCTCCTTGCTCACTGCAATGCAGTCATGCTCACTTGCCAAGTTGCTGTATTTCTCTGTTTGCATCCCAGAGGCAAAAACAGCTTCAGGACCTGTGTGGGTTTTAGATGCATACAGATGCTGGTACAACTGTGTGTAGTCCCAGTAAACCTGTTTGTCTAGAGGCAGTTTGAAGTCTTAGTTCTTGAGCTGGAGAGTCTGCAAGACTAGTCCTTCAAACATCTGGGCATATTCTGTCTTTGCTGTCATTGCATTTAATTAGTGTGAGAATATGTGTCTGAGTCAGTTCAGAATCTAATTAAATGACATATACAATATTTTGTTCATGGAAGGCCTTCATGAAAGCCTGTAAAGATTTAAGGTTCTTGACTAATTTTTTTGAGAACTTATTTTTAATATTCAGAAGAACACTTCCTCTTGGCACTATACTACAGCCTTGGAGAGGGACTTTTCACAAGGGCATGTTGTGATAGAATAAGGGAGAATGGCTTCAACCTGATAGAGGGCAAGTTTAGAGTAGATATGAGGAAGAATTTCTTTACTGTGAAGATGGTGACTCACTGTCACTGGTTGCCCAGAAAAGCTGTGGCTGCCCCATTGCCTCATCCCTGGGAGTGTTCAAGGCCAGGCTGCATGGGGCTTTGAGCAACCTGATGTAGTATGGGGTGGGGTGGAACCAGATGAGATAAAGGTCCCTTCCAACACATACCGTTCTATAATTCTGTGATTCTGTTCTAAGTAACAATATTATCCAACGCATGCTGTTGTTCATCTGCTCATACCCCTTTAGATGATACCATTCTGGTAAATTTGCTCTTCATTCACATTCAAAGCCATCAGCTTTGTTTTCAAGTTGACCCATGTTCTGTTCCAGACCACAGAGCAAATTCTCAGTTTTTTTCACTGTAATGATTGCAGCACTGTCAAACGTTTATACCTAACTTTTTGAAGAAAAACTATTTGAAGAAATAGACAATACCATTGGGATTAACACCAGGTCGTAGGGGTCTTCTGCCCTGGTTTCTCCATAGCCACTGATGATGAACAAGGCTCACCTTAGCCGCACTTCTGTCACATCAGCAGCTGTCATCAAACAATGAGCCTCCAGTTTTTCTCCAGCTCTGTTTTAGTGCCTGCCCTGATGGTCTAGACTATCTCACCTGCTGCGGTGCGTAAACCGCAACATGTATGTTTGGGGACCTGTGGGGCCTGAGGCTGGTGGGAGGTTCTTGCCAGGTTAGGGTGAGTTCCCACTATGCCTTGCATTGACATGTAAATTCCTTGTCTTTAGTTGGTTTGCTGATTCTTCACCCTCTTTTATGTATGTTGCTCTGAATATGTATGCCTTCCCCTTAATAGGTATGATTTCTAGAACCTTCCACGCTACTCGGTACCCCACTGGTCCTCTGTTCCCTTGTTCCTCCCCGTACCTTCCTCATTGGTTTGTACCCTGACACTCCATGCTTTCTCCGTCCCCTGGCCCTCACCCTATTGGTTTCGGTTGTCTCTCCACCTCTTGTACCTCCCACTATATAATCCCTGGACCCTCCATTTTGTGTGTCTTTGGTCCCTGGAACTCTTCAAGTAATAAAGCCTTGGAACCCCATACCAGAGACCCCTCTTGCTCCTTTATCTCTGGGAGACATGCGCAGACTATCGGCAACTCGGGCTGGCTTCCTCCGATGAGGAGCCTGTGTCGCTGCAGCCCCGACAGCAGCTGCCCTGCACTTCCGATGTTGGCAGTGCCTCCGGTCTCGGGGGCAGCCCGACAGCGTCACTCACCTAGTCAGTGCTGCAATGACCCTCTAAATACTTCATACTGAAGCTGTGTTTGATGGTCCCATGCGTTTGCATTGGTACAAGAAGCCACCTTTTGTTGCATGGCTTTGCCTAGCCAAGCAAATTCTGTTCAAGGACATGTAGTTAATTGTGCTTTACAAGGAGCCCCTGGAGGCAGTGGCTCTGAGCATAGTGACTGCTGGATAGTTGCCAGCTTGCTGCTGGTTATTGATGGGAGGGTGTGGACATAAGGACCAGTTTAGGTTTTTACCATGTGATCTGTTCCCTGCAGAGGCACAGGAATGTCAGAGTATCCCCAACCAAGGCCTTCTGCTTTACCAGAGAGTGGGGTGGTAGGGTGAGGGAGACAAATTATCAGAGAAAAACAATGTTGTGCCTTGATTCTACTCAGCTTAGTTTTTCTGAGTCCAGCTTTGTCCTTTGATTTCAGTAATACTTTTTTTTTTTTTTTTTACAGTGGCCTGGTCAGTATATGCACTTCATGTACTGAATTGCCTTAGATGCATTGAAGATCTGCACTAAGGGGTTGATTGCATATTATATTTATGCTAAGGTAGCTGAGTCTACTTCTGCAGGTCCAGCCATGAAGCTAATAAAATTAGCTAAAATATCAGCAAAGATACAGCACTGATTGTATGGTAGGGGAACGACTCCTCACAATCCTCAAAAGGATTAATCTGAGGAAAAGCAGAAGTACTGCTGATCTTTATTGTCACCTTTCTTTACAGGGAAAATTTCATACACTGATAGCAAGCCTTTCATATCCTGCTCTTTCATATGCAGCACCTTTCCTGCAGTTATACCTGCATTTCACTCACCTTCACCAGTGTAATACATTTAGTTTTCCTATCCAGGATCCTCTCCACAACATATACCCACTGAATTTTCTGGTATCTGCCAGGGAGTACTGGAGGTGCACCGCTGAAATCATGTCAGGATAAGGTCCCATATACAACGACATGCAGCTACAAGAATCTGGGACCAGCCTAATATTAGTATTAATACTAATACTATTAATATTATTAATAGTATTAGTATTAATGCTAAGGGCTGTTACTGCAGTTCTTCCTATTGTCTTGGTAGCTGCACTTTTTATCACTTGATGGTATCTTATGTGCTGGGAGAGACCAGAATAACTTTGGGTCCGGAAACTTTACCTCCTGTCTCCAGATCCAGTTTGGCCGTGCCAGCTAGGGAATGTCCCCTGATTTTCCCCACTGCTCTGAGTTACTAATCAGAATGGAGCATGAGACCTGTGCAATGTCTGTCATTACAAAGACTCAAGTAAATTAGCTTTGCTGAAGCCAAGAGGACTCCATAAGTTTGAACATTTCTGTATCGCTTTCTCCACTGCTATGTGTGAAACTTGCATGGGCAGGCAGGCTTTGACATGATTATGCATCATGAAGACAATGTCAATGGATTTCAAATGGGGAGAACTGGATATAGGAACAACCAACAGCTCAGAAACTTAGCAAGGACAATAGCAAGAGAAGGGCACTGATACCAGCAGACTGTGGGATGGGAATTTGCTTGACTTGTCATTTTTTCTTTTGTTCTCTCCCTGAAAAGGTCTCAATTTTGCAGTTAACTAATTTTTTTTTTCTCCTGAAGTAAAACTAAACAGGCTACTTTGAACTTGAGTTCTTTCACATCTATCTCGTAGATGGGCCAGTGAGGGTTTTAAAGTCCATTTTCTTTTTTCCCCTTCAGAGATACCTGTGGATTCTTAGTATCCATGCAAAAGAAAAACTGGGTCTGTTTTCCTAGGTTTCCAAACTTGCCTGTACTCTGGGACATTTGCAAAAGAACAGGACTGTTCTGAACAGGTAACCATTTAAGAAGTGCAGGGGATTTCAGGATCTTGATTCACATTGTTCTTCTGGTGCAGGATTAGAAATATAAGGTGTGGAGCTGAAAAGATCTTCCCCTCTATATCCAGACCTTGCAGCACCATCCCCCACCTTTATATATGTGCTTTACACTTTCATTCTGTGTTGATGTTGAAGGAGAAGCTTTTCTCCTGAACACACTGCTCATCTTCCAGGCCAAAAGTGTAGAAGCAGAGCTGGCTTTAAGCTCAACCAACTTAGGCAACAAAATAAAGAAAGGAGAACATAGCATATCTGTATGGCTGCCTGAACTCCATGGTCATGCTGAAGGTGAGTGTTCCTGCTTGTGGGGAACACTGCCATGCAATGCGAGATGGCAGTCCTGACAGGGCTCTGACAGCTTCTATCTGTGCTATATGGCAAAGTGCTGTCTGCTGGCGGGGTAGATCCTTCAGTACTTGCTTTGCTGGAAAGATGACTGAAACTTTGTTGGATAACGGGTTTGAGTTTCCAACCCCTGTCTCGCACTTGATTGATCTGAGACCTCATTGAACTTGTCCAGCTCTCAATAAGAAGATTAATTCAATTTCCTCCATTTACACGTGAGCAACCAAGTCATGTGAAGACCAGGCAATTTTTCAGGAGAAGACTGTGTTCTTGTTTCCTGATGGAGCAATTACACGTGTCTGTGCTGATTTGACAGATGGAGCAAGTTAAAACAAGGGAGAATGATAAAGCTAGTCAAGACCCCAAGCTCCAGATGGCTCAGCCAACAAAGTCCTATATAAACGCTGTCCAGATTTATGGTTGGACTCAATAATCTTAAAGGTCTTTTTCAACGGGAATGATTCTTGACCCTCTATCATAGTGTCTCTAGAGACCAATGTGAAGGTTTAATTCCATCCCTCTAGTTTCTTTCATAGTTCTGCTATTATTCCTTGCTTCCTGCACTTCAGTTAAAATACCATGTTTGATACACCTAGAGGACCAAACACTACTGTTTTTAATGCCTGCATTGGTATTTCTGATAAAAGCTAAAGGCTGTTTACATCCATAAATCTACTACCATGTACTCAGTTGAGTATTTAAGTGAATTTTGTGCTTTGAGACTGGCCTGCTAAGGGACTTTGTTAATATTATGTGCAGAAAATGCTTTTTAACTGTGTTTCTACGGAATTCAACCCCTGAGAAATTAAATCTAAAACTACTCTCAGTGATACATGCTGGAATTGAATCTTTGTGTACAACAAATAAATTGCAGTGAGCCATGAAGGATATTTTAGGATCCAGTGCTGCAAGATATTGAGCTGTGCTGATTCCCTGGAAAGCTGAGTATGGGAATGCCTCTTTGGAGAACTCCTGGGCTTTTGAACTTGCATTATTCAAAGCTACTTCTCCTGTTCCCACATACAAATGCAAATTGCATGGAGTGCAGCAAAAGAAAATACAACAGGCATTATTTTTCAGGCTTGCTAAACAAAACAGCCTTGTGGACAAGTGAAGAGGAACAGTTAGCCTTTATGCTGAGCATAGCAAGAACTATTTGAGACATAATATATGAATTTCATTAATTAGTTTTCAGGGTTAATGTTATTATTCATGGATTAGATTATCATCCACAAGGACAGAAGAACTGAAGAAATCCAAGAGACTAGGCAAAGCAAAGATGTGTTTTGCCCATCAGTGGGTTGATAAATATTTCAATACAGAAACAGCCAATACTCTAGGGCAAAGCAAAACTGCAAGTGTTGAGAATTTCCTGGATGAAGCTTCCATCACCAGCTGTTAGGCATTTTAAAGGCGTTACTTCATTTTCCACTAACCACAAAACAAATTGTGGCTGGCACAGGAAGGCATTCTAGCTTTGCATCACTGAGAATTCAAAAAAGACAAAAATGATTGTTTTTACAGACCAAAATGAATGTTGTGGAGTGTGTTTAAGACAAGCTTCAATTATCTAAAAAACTGAAATTTAAATATTTCTATCAGTGCAATATCAGGAAACTTCAGGCATTAAATGGTATTTATTAGGGGCATGGTTTGATTCATATTGAACAGCATAAACAAAGATGGGCACATTCCTGATTTTAGATGTCGCGATTTAAAAGAGAAAGTGTTCCCACCCCCACTTTTATGAAGACAACTTTCCTAATATAATGTAGTAATTTCAGGATTATAAATCAGCTAGAATTGGGATTATAAATCAGCTAGAAAACTGGCCTTGTTGCTTAGATTTGGGCAGAATATAATTTTTGTAAAGCTTCAGAGAACAGATGGCCGGAGATTTCAGAAATGATAAATACCAGCTTTCTGCTTTGGGCTGGTAGGTGTTAGGCCTAGAGGTCACATTCAAGCTGCTCTGAGTTTTCCTGCAATGTTTGAATGTAGCAGGACTCTTCAGCCTCTCAGGGCTTCCTATAAGGATCCATCCTTGGTCACTCCGCAATCCAATGGGGTACCACGGCTGTCTGGTTACTGGAAAGCACTACTGCACAGGGCTCCAGCACATCACTAGCAAAGGAATGAGACAGCTGTACCAAGATGAATTTTGCTTACCTTGGGCCTTTGTTTCTATTTGTTATCTTGACTGTTGGCATCACTGTGTCAACGATAGATTATGTTTGATTACAACCTTCTGATTACTCATATATTTCTTTCTTTCCCTGAAAAATGTTTAAGGATCAAGAAACACTGAATGAATCCAAAAGGGTTTTTTTAAAATTTTGGTTGCAGACAGAATTAAAATATGGCAGGAGAGATCCATCGTGGAAAATCAAATGTTTGAATGGAAGCAAATTCTTCAGAACTATTTCCTTTCCCTTTAGTCCTCTCCAGACACAGTGGAGCTTCAGCTTGGCCAACTGCTGCAGCATTTCAGACTGTCAGACTTTGGGATGTATCAGAAAACATGGATTGTACTGCTGTCTTCACATAGCTTATGGGAAACAAGGAATGTCTATGTGAACTGCTATGTGTTTCATCCTGTCAGCACTCTGACAAGGTTCTGAAAATGTGGGATTGCTTGGGGAAAAGCCGAGCAAAGATTAAGAGTCTTTGGAAGTAAAGGAATCACTCAGGGTTTATTCTGAAAGCGTGTGAGTAATTTCTGATGCCTCCCAGAGAAAAAAAGAGAAGTATCTTATGACCTGTTACAGCAGAAATTGCAAGGAAATGCTTGTAGGGCTTTCTCTGATTATCTTGGGAGTGCCTCTTAGCAACACAGGTGTTCACCATCTTGGGCAATAGCAGGCTGACATGCACCTTTAAAGCATATTTCGTGTTTGTAGCCTTTTAGCACTGGATGATGTCTTCTAACATGCAGCTTGTGACAGCAGCTACCTGAATTGATGTGTTTTCTCTCATGCTATAATAATGTCTTTTCCACAGGCAAGAGAGATTAATCAAAATCAGAAATTTAAGTCACTGCTCACTTTAACCACTTACAGGATTAGAAAAGACAGCAACAAAGACATCCATTTTTAAACCATAATTTACCTTATTGTGTCCAGAATAGCTAACATCAAAGAAAATGCCATTTATTTTTCAGTAACACACAACATAATTTATGCATTGCATTTGAAGTATGTGAACTGCGGTGATAAGTTAACATAAATATTCAGCATTTGAGTCAGGAATCCCAGCAAAGGAACAAACTCTTTGTCCTTATCTTTCACTGCCTGTAATCATTTCTCCTTGCTAGGTGACTGTTGCTATTCTTGGTGATTGGCAGAGCAGTCTGTGAGGCTGACTGTCAGCAAAATGACACGAATTATATTATCACCTCTTCCTTTCTTATAGACTGCTTCATCATTTGTATCTTCGTTTTGAATGTTGTTATTAGGCCTGATGTTCTTCTGTTCTTCAGATCTTGAAGAAAAGGGTACTTTTTACTTTGACACACTATATAACAATGTCTTCTCCCTTAATGTAGGGAGTTTATTAAAAATTCTTTGAAATATATTTATATAAGTAATAAAAGTTATTCTTGAAAAAGTTATTACTTTTCTTCCTTTTAACATGTGATGGTACATTGCTGCAGTTTTTCTTTCTTCCAGTCATTCACCCCTTTCCAACCTCAAACTGTCTGAATCTGATCCCAATTCATTGCACCTGATTTACTGAATAGGTGCTCAAAGTCCCACCAACTTATTACACTCCTAATCTTTTTGTGGAAAAAAAAGGGAGGACCTGATAGGTGAAGTCCAGAAGAACTTAACTGTTAGTTTAATTGAAGTCTTAACAGTTTTATCAGCAAGGTATCAGCATCCCAGGTTTTTTCATAGGGTGACCATGATACTGATGTTAATGGCTTTTTGCTCACTCCAGGGCTTATTTCCATGTGTTGGCTACACCTTGCTTTTTCTTCATTAACCTGCAATGTGGCATCACATCGGGGTTTGCAATATATGTTGCAGTGTACATATGCTGGATATACCTGAGTTTTGTGAAGCTTAATGCAGGTTTTGCACAGCTCCCGAGGTTACGTTCATTCAATAACCAGTAGCTGACTGCTGGAGAGTGTTTATAGCCCTGGGGCCACCAGCATCATCCTCTGCCCAAACTTTCAATGTCCCTGCTGTCACCTCATGCTTGTACTCCTACACTCTACATTATTTTAGTATAAAAAGTAGTTCATCCTCTATGGTAACTATTTGTTGCTATCATCTATTAGTTACAGAAATATATGAAAAGTATATGAGAATATTTTACCACACATTGAATTTATTAAAACTAATACTGTATTTCATTTTTACTGCTTGCTAACTTCTTCTTAGCTTTCAATATGACTTACTTTTAGGATCAAAGTTACTGCTTTTCCTTTTGTAGTCAGTTCTGAAAGTTTGGTAGCTTTACCTTTTCTGTATTTGTTGAGCTTAGGTCCTTCTAAGTCCTGACTGGCAATTCAGTTCTTGTTATGAAGGAGCAAAACATTATCTCCTCATTGGTCCTATTTCCATTATTTCCTGATAACAAGTAGCTGTATTAATTATTCTGGTGGTTTTAATCTTTTGTATTTCAGATGAATGCTTCACTGAACTATTCCATTACCAAAGTATTTAATTTTTAAAAGTAAAGGAAGTAGTAATATAAAACCTGTTTGCTGCCTCTATTTAACATTCAGATCCTGCCTGATCATTTCCTGGCAGAATTTATTATAATATTAGAAGTAAGTGGGTTTTTTAAAAGTTATTTTATTAATATAATCAAAGCAAAGTAACAAACATCTGAGTAGAAACATTCTGATAAAAGGGAATTTTCCAGTAAGAGGATGAGTCCTATCTATACTTGCAAGGCCCTGAATAAATTGCTAGTAAGATTGTCTTCTCTTGAATACATCCAAATTTTGTGTTCCATCAGCCATTTATCACACATAAAACTGATGTAATAAAGAACATCATTTCACGACTGAGAGGTTGAAGCAGTATGTATTTAAAAAGAAAATATTAATGGCTCTATTCTGAAATATATAAAAATCCAGTTTTACCCATTGCTATATTTACTGACACATTGCCAATGAAATTTTGTTTTATTGATCTGAATGTGATAAGAAACAGTAAAGCATTTTTGAGGGTTCTGAAGGTACCTGTCATCTTAGATGTTTGCAGATAGCAGGACTATCTTGAAACCTGGGCTCATCATTTGAGAATGGTTACTTTCAAGTACATTTGACCATTTTCCTGGGCGTTTATTAAATGACCTAGATGCCTGACAACAGTCCTCCACGAAAAATAGCCCTGGTGTTGTTTGTTTTTGAGATCACTTTCTTCTGAGAATTGCATAAAGCTCACAGGTTTGGTAGTTGTTTGTGGAAAGTGTTAAGCTTTTTACACAAGACATATATTATTTTACTCATTTGTTTACATGTTAATCTTGCTACCCTTTTAAACTTTTGTCTAAGAATTACTAAGAATAATGCAAGTGAAAAAGAGAAGACATTCAAAGTCAAGTTAGTACATGATTTTACAGACCATTCCTCGAAGTTCAAGAAGCATGGTTAAATAGAAACAGGTGCTGGAGAAGGATGTATCTGCAGATGATTTAAGTAGTTACTGGCATGAATCTTTTCTGAAATTAAGAAATCCAAGAGGTATATGTCAGGAAAAATGTCTTTAGAGAAGGAGAGAGGAGACAAGAGGAATTATATGCATGGTTGGCATGACCACTGGGCAAGAAAATAAAATTACTTCTCCAGATAGGAAGAGATTTACAAGGACCGTAGCTGTCTGACAGATGAGAACCTAATAGCGTAAATGAAAGTTCAAACAGTGAAAAGTACAGCATTAAATTATTTAACAAAAACTGTGGTAACACAGAGCAAACTGAGACTCTGCATGAAACAATACTAAAGGTAACATAACTGGGGCCTTCTGAATATCTCTTTCCGGTAGGAAACATAGATGTGTGCATACACATGCATGGAATAGCTGAATATACCACACAGTCTGTTTTATTAAATTAATTGCTGTTAGCATATCTAGTACAGTAATTGAAAAAGAAATTTGGAAATGCTGGTCCTGAGATGTGAGAGAAGCAAAACACCTTCAGAAAATGATGGTATATGTTTGACATGGGCACATTTCTCCTCTACTCAGCATTGGTGAGAGTGGAGTGTTGTGTCCAGTTCTGGGCTTCCTAGTAGGAAAGAGATATGGACATACTGGAGAGAGTCCAGTGAAGGGTCACTATGATTAAAGGACTGGAGCATCTCTCCTAAAAGGGAAAGGCTGAGGCTGTTCAGCCTGAAGAAAAGGCAGTTCAGGGGAAACTGTTCACAATAGGAGGATGTAAAGAGGTGAAACCAGAGTTTTTTTCATTGATTTCTGGTGACAAGATCAGAGGCAAACTGAAGCACAGGAGGTTCCCTCTGAACATCAGGCAACGCTTCTTTACTGTGAGGATGCCTGAGCACTGGCACAGGCTGCCCAGAGGAGTTGTGCAGTCTCCGTCCTTGGAGATATTCAAAAGCCATCTGGAGACGGTCCTGGGCAACTGGCTCTAGGTGGCCCTGATTGATCAGGGTGCTGGATCAGGTGCCCCCCACAGGTCCCTTCCAATTTCAACCAGCCTGTGATTCTACCAGTTAAGCATAGCTATAGGTGCATATCTGTTTTGCATATATTCCCCTGTAGACTATGTTATTAGAACTGCTACTGCCAACTTGACTAGTTTTGCACTGTTGAGGACACAAAGGGCACTCTAAGGAAGACATCACAACTGGTAGTCATGAACTATGAAGAGGATGAAATGTAATTTATTGCATAGACTAGGAATGTTTTGAAGGACATTTACATGTGATTACATGAGAGAGCAAGTAAGAGGAGAGGTGTGTTATATTTTTAACCTTCTAAACAAGGCAAATCAAAATATTATATTAAATGATAATAAAATCACTGCATTAGAAGACATCTGTTTGAAAAAAATATTCTTCATACAGCCAACTGTCTCACTGATTTGTCATCTAACCTTTAAATAACTAGAAAATGATATTTTCAGCAGTAAGCTTCTGAAGTCCGTAAGGCCCTCAGAAACCATGGTAATTTTCCTGAACTGTGAAAGAGACACACCTACCTGTCTGACTTATTAATAGGCATTTGCATGTCTAATTTGTCTTGCATTATGCTGAGATTTCACTCTGCTGGAGTTGCAAAGGCTCAAAACTAACTGTATTTTGGAAGAAAGATATTAAAGTTAGTCTTGCAACTCAACTAAATTCTCTCAGCTTTTGAGAAATAGGCTCAGCCTGATCCCAAAAGTGCCATTTCAGTCTTTTGATTAGCAGAGCTTGAGAGCACCTCTTGGCTGGCAAATTAAGCCACCATGGAGCAAACTTTGCATTCTGACTCATAAAGGCTCTTTGCAAGTATCACTAATAGGCTTTGGAATAAATCCTTCCTTCATTTTTTTCACGACTTTTTTTTCACCTCAATAAGGATTTAGCATGGCAAGACATTTTGTACACAGAATCAGTTGTTTAATGGGGATCATTTCTTATGGGACACAACTATTTTGCTATATCTGGTCAGCACTAGAAAGGTTAGTTTTCAACATCTATTTTTTCTGTGTGTGGTACAGGACAACTTCGAATCTGCTGACCTGATTAGTGCAGGGAGACCTGAATACTGCACAGCAGACTTGTGCCATGGGCAACACTATTTATGGCACATACTGTTTAGAAACCTAACAGCACCAAACACAATCAAATAATATGATGAACACAATGAAAGGTGAATGCTGTATGACTGCCAGATTGGTAGATATAATTCCTGCCTGCTTTATTAATTTCTATGCAACCTTTAAGTCATATGGAAAACTATGTTTCTGCTTAAAAACATTCCTCTTCATTGCAGATCCAAGGACAACTGCAAGTTCTGGGTAACAGAGAATGAAACAGTTCTGTAGATAAACAGCATACCATATTTATTTAATGGAGGAAGAGTAAAGTAGTAACTGAAAAAAGAAGCTACTCTTGAAAATAAAGCACTAGTTTTGTGCTGAGAGTTATGAATTTCATTAATTTCCTGTCAGGATTTTATTTTTGTAGTAGTCATTTTTACTCATGAGTGGGTGGCTCTTAAGATGAGCAGCTGAAACAATTTAACTGGGAACCTTAGAGCTGTGGAAATTTCAATTGTACACTGTAGAAGAATTTGATAGTGAGCAAGAGTTCACTAGAAGTACTGTTTTGACACACAATGCCTTTGAATTCAGGTTAGTCAAGTTTTCTTATGTAGTGAGTGACTTGTTCTGTTTCTAAAGGAAAAACTAGATAAAAATCACATGGAGGTGGTAGATCAGTACAGGTTAACTGCTTTTGATGCTGTAATTCTTTATGCAAATTGTCTTTGCTGACCTGTGTGGTCAGGAAGAGGGGGTTGTGGTCTATCATGACTAGTGATGTGGGCCATCATGTTATGCATTTGGGTTGGGTGGCTGCAACAGGAAAATGGCAGTCCTGGTTGGTAGCCAAGGGAGAAGAAAACATAAAACACACAGCCAAAAAAGAATGACACATACTCCCACTTAGAGCACCTTAATCTTCCTGTTTGAGAGGCTGGAATGACCTTTTAACGGCAGACGTGTCAGGTGGGCAGATGCTAATAATAAGACCCTAGACCACCCCAGTCACACTAGACATACTTGTGTGCTGCCAAACTAAATAAAAGGGAGCAGGAAAGCAGCCTTGTCTTCTAGTCCTCCAGGAGAGACAGAGGAGTTTCCCACAACTTGCTCAGAGGTTTTTCTGTCTTCATTTCCCATATTGCTTGTTTTCATCCTCTCTTTTTATGGGTTCCGACTTCGCAATCAAAATATTTTTAAAATATAGCTGACTATTTAAAAATCCTCATCATGGAAAAAAAAATCCAGACTAAATGATTTTGTTTACTTTTTATTTTTTCTTCAAATTCAGCAGCCATAATATATTTCTTGTCTCTTCTTTTTTTCAGAGTATCCCTTATGCTTTTGCTTTATATTTTCTCAAGCCTATTTATTATTCACTGCTTTCAAGATCTAACTGTGTTTGTATCGGCATTGAAGAGGTAAGAATGACAGAATTTATTATATGATCTGCTCATGCCATTTCCTTAAACCTTTCTTTCTGTCCTTTACATCCTCAGTTAATGGGGGAGCAGAAGCTTCTGTTTCTCAACTAGAAGTGCATCCCAGTGATGCTCAGACATAGCAGTAGTCTTTGTGTCTACTTGATCCCCACGTCATTGTGTAAGTTACACAAATTATAGTGCTGTTCTCTCATTTGTATGTATGTTTCATATTCCTAAAAATTTCAGCAGAAAAGCTGGGTAAGCATTTCTTTTGTCAGTACTATGCTACTTGAAATAAATTTGTAAGAGTTGCTTTCCCAGATACGATGCTGACCTTTCTTGGTTCACAGAAGCTGGTGAGAAAGACACACGGAGAATAGGTGGGATAGGTGGTGAGTATGATGCTGAGAGTAGGCAAAGTTGGCCTTTTGCAATGGGCAGTGTTCTCTTCATAAGCCCTGCCTAGACTAGAGCTCAACTCCTTAAAATTGTGAAAGTGAAGAGAGTATCTCATCTCAGTGAAAATCTGGTTCTAAGGTAAAGAAGGTGTTTACATCATTTGCTATTCTGCAGCAGCCATTTTCATGCTGGTACTTCTTGAATATAAATGTAACAACACTGGCTTACAGGGGTTTCTTAATGAATAGAGATACTCCCCTTGTAATGTATGTGATCACTCATATAGTACTGGCTACATCTTCTGAAACTGCTGTAGACATGTTGCACCCAGGACCTTAGGTTACGAGACTCAAAACAGAACTCAGTGATATGCAAATGCACAAAAATAAAAAGCTAAAGGTATTAGAGGTTACTAAGAGATGACTAACAATGGTTTTGATGTGTGGCAATGCATACTGGGGAAATCTGTAAAACAAAATTCTTTTTGAAGTTCAATCTAAGATCTAAAACCAGAGAAGAAACCCATTATTTGAGAAATCTCTGTTATCACTAAAGGAATACAGCAATTCTGCACTTACTGGACATCTCTGCAACAGAATTCATTGAATAGTTTGAAAGATAATTTTGCATTGAGACACAATTTTTAAATGAGCTCCATATTTGCAGTCATAGAAATAAAGTGAAAGCCATTAAATCTGGTGGTCAGAAGAAGTCAAAATAAGATGGAGGGTATTTTCTGGTAGTAATTTGGGCCCTTTTGAACTCACAGCACTACTGGTAGTAACTGAATTAAAGTGGTAATTGCTGTCCTTGAAAAGGATCCAAAACAGTCAGATATTTGAAGCACAAGAGAAAGATATATTATCACTACCTGAGGCCAACTCTGGCATATGACACACCTTTGTGCCCTTTAATCTGTATGATTGAAGATTCTTGTAATTAGAAATAAAGTCATGAAAGTTATTGCAGTGGAAGAAGAAATTTCATGAGATATTTGAAATTTTCTCCATTTACATATTTGTATAGCCTCATAAGGAGTTTATGATCCGTGGTGCTCCTTTCTTAGGAACTGCCAGACCCAGAAGGAAGGAAATACTATCTCTGAACAAAGCAAGTTTTAGTATTTCAGGAGTCTGTGTAACATTATCATTCTTTTGGAGCTTTTCACTCTGAAACAAACTTCAGAAGTCCTTGATATTAAAGAACTTGATTTGTCCAGCTCATTAAAAGGGCTTCTGGTTGGGATAGAAGGACCCAACTGTTTGGGATCTGAAAAAATGTGCCTGTATCATTGTAGATTTGAATAGACAAATGGAAGAAGAAACATCTCTTGTGAGGTACTGGGTTATCTAACACTTAGCAGCTTCTCCCTTTAGTACATTAACAAGGAATATTACTTTTTGTTCCTCATGATTGTACTTCCTATCTAGGCTGATATCATAACAGTACCTTAGATTGAAAATATTCCCTGAACGACTGTAGAAAGGGAAGTTTGCTGCCCTGAATGCTTGAAATGTCTGTTCCACATGCAGGCTGAGGAGCAGGCCCAGTTGTGCTTAATGAGAGTCTTTCTATGAGTATACTCTGCAAGCTGAAAAAAAATGTGTAAGGGAAATTTTTGGAACTAGCAGGCACTTTGCTGATGGCCTTCTTGAACTTTTCGTTTCTGCATCACCTACAGAGTTCCATTTTCCTTTCTTGTTTCAATGGGAGAACAGAAGGGTCTTGATTGAGTTACAAAATCTTTCAGCTCTACATCTGTGTGGCAGGGCTTGAGGGCTTTAAAAGATAATGTTAGCTTGAGGTGCTTGAAGTGGAAATACCAATTGTTTCATTTTCTTTTAACTTCAAAATAAACAAATGTAATTTAGTCAGTTCCCTTTCAACACTCCTTATATCATTACTACATCATATAACCTTCTGTTAGAAGACTGAGATTCTTTTTGATTTGTTGTCATGTTTGAAATTCTTTCAGCCAGGGAATGAAAATTCAGTACTTTCTTGTTTGTTTGTTTTGCAGAAACTTGCTTTCCTGATAATCTTCTAGCATGATGCCGGAGATCACTTAAGGGTTATCTTGGCACTGCAAATCTATTCCGTTGTTTGAGTACTGGTAAAATAAACTAATGGAATATAGAAACAGCACAATGAAGTAAATCAACTTACTGTGTTTTTGAATGAAAGATACTATTCTGGCCTTGAATATTATTAAAAGTACCCCATATGTATGAGTCTGCCACTTTTGCATAAATCCCACAGAACAGTGATAACAGTAAATGCATTAGACTTGCATTTCAGCCTCCACCCCACATTAGCTACCAAAATTATTTTTTGAGTTTGTGCTACTGCTTCTGTCTAAACATTCTCTTCATTCATGCTGTATTTGATACCTTCATGCTGAAACAAACTAAAGCTGTTCACGGAAAGCCTCCACAGTGAAATGAATAGATTGTGAAGGAGAAAATCTGTTACAGTTCCATTTCTCTTTTTCCAGCTGAGAAGATCTACAAGCAGTACTCGTTGGTGCTATTACAGATGCATAGGTTCAAAACAGCCTATCTTGCTTTTCCAGCTTTTCTGCCTTATAATTTTGTTTTTACTAACTTGTATTCCTGCATGGGCAACAGTGATACTGAGGCTGCAAAATGTTTTCTGCTTTAAAACCTGATTTCATGTAATGATTTTGTGACTCATTAGCTCTTGAGTTGTAACTTTCTATTTCTGGTTTCTAAGCAAAGAAGAATCTTGTCAGTCTGGGTTGAAGCAGCTCAATTATTTTTGAATCAAGACCATGTATAGTAAAATACTGTCCCAACATATAAAAGTTCTTCTAGTCATCAACAGATGCTACTGGGGGAGACTAATGTCCCATCACAGTGTGAATACGATAACTGTATAAGACTGTTTAAAATAGAGATGTAAGCTTTCTTTTGGGGTTCTTTAACAAAACTGGACATACCCACATAAGGAGTGTTACAGTTGAGAGGTATGTGAAGCAAGGTGAACAATGAAATACCTGGTTCCCAGGCTAACTATAATTATCGTGCTGTTCTGCAGAGTTGGATGAAAGGGTTCCTTGTGTTGTTACCATTGCGTGTAACAGAAAGAGCTTTCAGATTACATGCAGTAGGCAGCCGTTTAATTGCTGAATTTTTCATTAGTCATGGAGCTAATGGTGATGTGTAGGTGTGTGGATGGGTAGAACTCAAATGAGAAACTGGCTATGGAAAAGCATGTGAAATATCATAGGACTTTTTCTGTCCTGGAAAAAATTGTTCTTATGAAGGGGAGAGAATGAAATGGATCCTTAACAGGATACATTTTTTCTTTCATTTTCACACCTGTTATATATCTTTATGCTCTCAGAGGGTACATGGAAACATCTAAGTGACCAGCTTACACTACCCATTCTCTTCTACAGTTCTAACAATTTTCTTTCTTTTCTTTCTCTTTGAATTATACAATCCACATTTTTTTAGTAGTTCTTTATATGGCACTCTACATTAATTTCTAATATCTTTTGATGTTGTTGGTATTGCAGGTGAAGGTGTATGTTTTAATTCAATGCCATTTTATTCCTAGGGTTTTTAAAAAAATATTTTCTATATGTTTTTATACATGTACATACAATACATGCTGGCCTTGTTTCTTGATTCTACTAGTACTAAATTTATGCTGCAGGACCCTTACTACTAGACTCAAGCAACTAGACAAACAAACAGACAAACAAACAAACAAAAAGCTATTCTGTTCCTTATTTCACATTGCAATGTAGTATAGAAATGCACATGCTACTTTTCCATTTTATGTTTGTGGTTTTTGATATCTTTTTCAGCAGCAGAAGTTTAATGGCTAATACTCTCATTTTCACCCAATAAGAAGAAACTTTAAGCCTGTTTCTGTACTGTTTATTCTCTCAGGAGAACTACAGAATTTGCTGTATAAATCCACATTTCCTCTGTTTGGCATAAAGATTTGCCTTGTATTTTGTGAAATTACAGAGATGTAATTTCTTATGAATTTATTTATTGTGGTACCTGACAGTCTCTGAGTGCTAAACAGAGAACTATTCTGAACCTGAAAAACAAGAATAACATTTGCAATTCTGTTACCAGGACTGATTGCTTGTATTTGCATCTGTAGCCATTCTTAGACTCCTGAAAGGACAGAAAGTCAATGAAGCTCAAGATGTTAAGAAAGGAAGTGAATTCTTTCGTAGTCCAGCTGAATACTTATTCTGATTTCTTTCTCTGTGACTACAAAGCAAAAAGAAAAAATGAACACATTTCTGAATCCTTTACCCTATCACAGCAGAAAACACTGGGAAAAAGTGATAAATAAGAAAGTGGGTTTTCTGATTCTTCTCAACAGACAGGGAAGACCATCCTATATATATGTCTGTTGACATAAAAGCACTGTTTGTAAAGGCGATGTCTCTTTTTCCTAGGAGATGATGCTTACTCACCTGGGAGAATGAATGAGAGCATTATGAATAGAAGGCCATGGCAGCTTTTGAATGGCTTGGGTACTCTCATGGAGTATTATTTTGATAAAAGTAGGGGAACAGTCTGAAATCGACAGTACAAAACTCAGGGTCCTTCATTATATTTGGAGTCTTGCAGAAGACCTTGGATTTGAGGAGTTAGATCTTAGCGAGGCCATGTTTGCTGTGTGGGGTCCTGTGGTTAAGCATGAGTAGCTGCTGTAAGGAAATCTGTTGGAGTGGCCCATATGGGTCTGTTCTGCATGCTGGGGATGTTATGACGGAGATAACAGTCCAGCCTGTCAGGAGAAGGTGCATGGCTTTACTTGTTACACAAAATTTAAGGCACTACAGCATGGAAGGGAGAAGGAACATATTCACAGATGGGATCTGCATAGTGGGGGAAAATCCATCTGTCATCTGTTTGAAAGTGTGCTTCCCAGCACCTGATGGGATGAAAGATTTACTTTCTATCTATATCAATCTTTGTATTCTATCTTATTAAACCAGGTATGTTAGTATGACATTTTTTTGGGCCTTTTTTACTGAGATCCACCAAAAACCCCTTTGCTCTGTCTGCCTTCCCCACCCCTGGTGCAGAACATTCACATTTGTAAAGTATAACTTCTTTAAAATGAAATTCTACTTTCAAGTGGGGAATGGAAAATAATTGACCAAGTATTGTACAAAAGAATCAGACTATGAATTACTGTAGGGTATTGATTCAGAGAAGGGAAAAAAAGACATTGATGATAAATATTTCGTGCTGCTTGATACAAGGAAGTAGTTATCTTTTCATAGAAAGGCCATCCAATGTTTTGTGAAAAAAATGCAACCAAACCAAAACAGAATAAACTCCAACTTCCTTCTTCCCCTGCCAAACCTATACCACCACCTATATTTCAGTGCAATGGAATTGTTAGGAAACTTGGAAATGAGACTAACAAAAATTAAGAGGGCCAGTTTTTGCTGGTGACTGTTTAGAAGTCATGAGTGACTCAGAAGGAATGAACCACTGCAGCTCTATTCCAGAGAAATTTTTTGAAGATATTGTTTGAACCTGAAAAATATTTCTGCTATGCTGTTCTCACAAAATAAGGCAAAAAGCATAAATAACTAGAAAATGAGAAACTCAGATAGGGCATCTTGCTATTTTTTTACGATGACCTTAAATAAAACTTTTCACACACTCACTTCTGCAAGAAAGAACATGGAGAAAGTGCAGCATAGGAGCTTATAATTGGGACAAATAAGTCACCAGCAAAACAAAATATACAAAAATTAGAAAAAAATGAAGAAGGATTTATACAACTGACTAGGAATGAAGTACATTATTATGAAGTCAGTTTGCATTGCTTTTCCTTTTTTTAATTATTTGAGAAAATATTCTCAAATAATTTCAATATTACTTTTCTTCTAAGTCTTTCTGGTCAATGGAGTATATTTTAGAAATAAGCCAAGGCTATTTTTAAAATTTTGATATGGTTTCTTCTTTAAAGGTGCATTATATTAAAAATATCCACTGCATTATATTAAAATGGCAAATTGTTTTAGAAGTGATTATACTGTTAACGTTAGAGAAAAATGACTACATTTTTAAGGATTGAGTTTTGATATTGCTGCCACTGTGTGTAAGTGGCAGCAGTATCAAAACAGCAAGCCACTCCACTGTTACAAACACTTCAAGAATTCTAAATGAGAAAAGCTGTGTCTCAAAGTTTTTATTCCTTTTAAATTCAAATAAATTAAAATATAATTAAAGATGTGTAGTTTGTTGGCACTTCGTATTTCAAAGTTAGGGTTTTTGGTATTTTTAAATGAAAATCTTAAATAATGCCTGGTCTTAGTGATAGCTTCATTTTTTAGTAAGGAGAAGGCTGATTATACTTGTACTGATTTGGTATATATAATGTTAGTATAAAGTACGTGAAAGTTTTCTGTTTAAAATTGGAAAAGAATAGTGCATTGTTTATATAGTTAAAACGTTGTAAACTAATTTTCATAGAAACTTGTATATGACAGGTTTTTTTAAAATTATCTACAGCTGCACAACATTTACTTTTAAAAGAAGCTACTCCAGATCCCTCCCCATGTCCTGATTACCCTGCATAGCAAGGATTTGAAGGGCTTCTGCCAGCAAGGATGTTATGGTGTTTCTACTCCCCTCTGTCCACCAAGCATGCATTTTATTCTTGGGCTGAGCCAAATCTAATATGTTTATTTCACAGATTTGAAAACAAACTCCATGGATCATTACTGGCGTAGGATGGTCCTACACTTCTTTCGTAGGCAAGATCTCCTTGACACCAATGAGCAAGACCAAAATCACAAGTGATCCACCTGTGTGTCCTACATACTTCTACAAGTAGATCAAGTGCAGCTCCTGTGACTGGCAGTGGCACTGTGGTAACTGGGAAACTGCTGAATGCTTTGAACTCCCAGGTGAGCACCCAACAGCTGATATTGGCTGCCCTAAGACCCCACTGCTCAGTTCTGTCCCAGCCCTTGGTAGAGTGATGAGCTCTGTGGTACTCACTCATGTGCAACTCAGCTCTCTTCAGATGTCCAACACATGAAATATGCATTTAAAGATTAATTGACAACAATTTCTTTGGTTTGTGGTTTAGAAAAGGTCACACATTCATTAGAAGTGCTCATATCAAAATTATCATGGGAATCAGTAATTTTTAACTGAGACAATGCAGTGTATTGCTTTGCAATTATGCAGGATGCTTAAAGGAAAAAACAACAGGAGATCTAATTTGGTGAGAAACGCACAATAACATCTCACTTCAACACTGGCAGACTCTATGAAGCAGTATCTTGTATACTGATAGTGCTTTGGCCATAAAAGTGATCCAGTGGGAATGCATTAACAGTTTTGACCATTACTAATGAGAGGTACAAAGTGGAGCTCTCATGGTTAGCACAGTGTACCCTCAGCATTGCTGGGGAAGTGAGTTAGTGCTTTAAAAAGTACTCAGCTTCTAACTTAGGTCTGAGAGATGAAAGATTATGACCTCTGGCTCCTCTTGTTATGGAAAAAGATTTCTGCAGCTATGGGCTCCACAGAAGTTCTGTGTTTATTACTAGGACTCACCTTATATTTACATAGCACATCTAAAGTAGAAAAAGATACTACTTTTTGTAGATGGGTTTGCATTTCTTACACTTGGATTAAATAAAATCTTGCAGATACTAGCCAAAAGCAAGCTTGATTACAAAAATATTCTCCTGGCCGGATCACTTCATCTGGGCTTTTTTTTAGGAATAATAAATGTTTCAAAGATAGCCTAAAAAAAAGTCATGTGGAAAAAAAACCCCAGCAGCAGATGATTTAATGTGAGTGAAATAATTGCCATGACTTCCTATAAAACTATCTTAATATAACACTCAATTTTGCAGTTAAGCATTTTCCTCACAAATAGAAATCAAATTGCACCAGCTTAGATACTAAAATCATAGATTGCAACAAAAAAGTTGTTTCTACAAAAGAGCTTTTTGAAGTTTTCTTTCTATTTCAAAATGTGTTCCAGTAAAATGATGTTTCTGATTGTGGTAATTTTCATTGTGGTTGGACAGATTTTTGTGATACAAGCTGAAGAATGACTAGTTTTCTTCTGTGTTCTTTGCACATGGGAAGCAGGGTCAGATGTGCTGCCTCTGCCTTTTGTTCATTTCTGCACAGGATTCACTGAGTTTCTCTTCTGTACCAGTCCAAATCAACATATTCAATTATATGTTCTTTTCACTACTGACTTCTTTAACTTTAGCTGTGATTTGTCAGAAAAAATTGTGTTTCTCACTTCTTTGACACTTTCTTTTGTTCGTCCATCAGAACTAGAAGGTATCAACATACCTTCTATCAACATACATTACATCATTATCAACACTAGGGCAGCTATCAAATGCTCTGATACTGAAAAGAGCACTGGTTGATATAAAAACAGGTTAGCATTAGTAAGCAAGAGGAATGTAGGTAGTAAATTAAAATTACAGGAAGAAACTGCCTTTTGTTATAAAAATTCTTTTAAAGAACTGCACTGAAATATGACTTTTATTTACTAGTGTTGTGACTCATGTTAAAAAAAAAAAACACAGGGGAAAATGCACACCTTAAAATTAACAGCTGGGTTTTATTTTGTTTGTCAACCAGAAAGGTATTTCTTAAGCAATCAGAAAACAACTCAGTACAATGTGCCCTCTTATGTTGGGCATTTGAGCAGTGACTGAGCACCAGTTGGCCAGAGATGGGTTTAGCTGCAGTTCATGGCCTGGGGCAGGACTTCTGTGCTGCTAGAGAGACAAGGTAGGCTGATAGCACCAAACCAGACTTTACAGACTTTATTTTATCATTTTATGCAGAGCCACTGTCTGAAGTTCAAAACTTCTGTAACATGTTCACAAAGAAATTGAGCATGGTGTGTTCTGTGACAGTCATCCCTTCAGATGATGGTAAAGCAGAAGAAATGCTCCAAGATGCACTCAGTCCATTTAAGCTGCTGCCAAAGTAATGTTTGGGATCAGGTTAAAAGGAAGCCCAAATGATTTTTTTTTTCTTAAAAAAAGGAAGTGTATTTAAGCCATTAAGGGGCTCAGCACCAACTTTTTCATTCTATATATCTATTCCCATTGTGCCCCATGATTTAATAATTTAAATATACTCTCTATTGCCCAAGACAGGATGTCCTAGAAACTATTGCAATAATGCATTTCTGTTCAAAATATCTATATGTATAGCCCTGCACACATCTTATGGCTGGTTTCCCCTATAATTAAAACACAATTGTAGGTTATGTTTATAATTTATTATGTGACTTATAAATAACCATCCCTCATCTGTTAAAACTCCCTGATTCCCAGATGAGAAATAGAAAAGAATTTTGGAGTGAAGCTTTGAAGTGAAGGAAAAGGTTGTGTTCTTGTGAGACTCACCATATTCTGACTGTTTTTTCCTTCCTGTTAATACAGCTGGTTCTGATGAAAGCAATGGATAATCTAGCTTGTGATTGAATCTTCTTACTCAGATTCTTTTGTTGAATGCATTAAATTTATGTAGAAGCCAAAACCAGTTATAATGACAACTGAGAAGTCATTTGTCATTACAATTATCTCCAAGTCTGGCTGCATTGTTGTGAATAGTGTGGAAGGAGGAAAATTGTAAATCAGAAAGCACGAAGATAGAAAGCAAACCAGCCAGAGGTGTCTTTACTTTTAGCACAAATTTATTCAAACACTCTTGATGTAAATGGCCCATGGTGACTAATGGAAGTGGCAAAGAAACTCAGGATGTTGAAACCTGCACATACAGAGCACATTGATCCCCATGCTGCTGCACAGAAGCAATTGTTAATAACTCAGATTTTACCAAGTGATCTGAAAACACTTCCAGGCGAGGTAACTGTCAAGACTGCATTTTACAGAGGAAGAGGCTAAAGCACAGAGTTTAAATTTCATGCTAGAAGGTCAACAGTAGACATTGGTCTCTTGAGGCCTATCAATTTCCTGTTCATTATACTACTGATATTGCCATGTCTCTTCTAGAGTTCTCCAAAGGCTTAGCACAGCATAGGAATCCATGATAAAGTTATTAGATATAAGCCTGGTAATAAAAAACCCTTTTCAGAAGTTCATCTCACATAGTTCTTTTCATAACCACTTTCAACGATGCTAAGGGACCCTGGAGATCAAACTCTTTTTTGCCTATGGAGGGGAAGTATCAGAAACTCAAAAGTGAGGTAGATGCATGACATTCCTCTGTTGAGGAATGAGGTTATTGGCTTGAGAGCAGTGTCATGAGACTACTTCAGTACCTTGTGGATTCTCTGGCCCTGGACTAATTTTGTGTGGCTATATAAAGCAATCCTGCAGTGGCATTACATGGAAGTAAGCACCCCACACTGTCAGCTTTCCTCCCAGAAAACTGGCATTCTCTTCTGAAAGCATCTCTTCACAGAGGTACTAACCTTTTTCAGAGGACCATGAATGGATCACTGTACAAATGCTTAGGATTCAGGCTGTAAATTATACAAAATTCTGACAAAGTCTCCAGCACATGGGGTAGAGGATAAAACCCTCGATTTTGTGTTTTTCTGTGGCTAAATTTTGGCTTTGGCATCTCTGGGATATCTTTACCCATGGATCTACATGAGCTGTTCTAGATCTACTTAAAATGGAAGATGAAGGATTATACAGCACGTATGTCATTGCTTAAACTGATTACCTTTGTATTCATTAATGTAAGACATTTTTGTTGGATCAGTATAATGATGATGTGGAGTAAAGGCCTTTCTCTGCAGCCTCTAGACGTATAAATAAACAAACCTTTAAAGGTGAAAAGTAGCACACTGTATCTTGTATCAAACTCAAGTAATAGCCAAAACTCCCACTTTTATTTCCAGGCATTTCATGGCTTTGTTGTTTGAGATGCACAGTGCCAGCCTATCTGTGCAAGGGAGGAAGAAGTATTTGGTAACCCAGGGCAAGGGATAGGGTAGCCTCAATCTCAACATGTTTTACCACGGGATTAGACAATTAAAAAGAGCCTTTGGAAATAAGAAGAGGCAGACGATGACATCAACAGATGGTGGATGAGAACACTGTATAGGTGATTTCATTCTGTTCATTTTTCTTTGTTTTCAAAATTTTGAGTCAAAAGGAAACAGGAGAAAGTGAAGGGAATTTAAGAACAGGTGAAGGTACAGCATGCACTGTGAAGATTTTTGTTTAGCAGTCAGTGGAGACAAACTTTACATTTCAAAGACAGCAGGATGAGAGGCCTGATTAATAGAGCAGGAAGTGAAAAAATAATTTTTTGAACCTTCAGTAATGCAGGATCAAATGATTTGCTGTGATAACATATTTAATGTACTTTAGAAGCCAATTGCAGGATACTTTGTGGCACTACAAGCAGAGAAGACTTCAGGAATCTCACAGATCAGAAATAGAAAATAGAAAAAATGTCAAGAAATTTCAAAATCCTTGCAGGTGAGTGAGCGAAGGAATTAAATAGGAAATATAAAACACATGTGTAAATAAATAGAGTTCAGTTTTGTGGCAAATTGGACATTCTGATTTCACATTTTTTTAGCAAAAAAAGTTATTGAGCTCTCTGACAACACAATTAGATAAAATAATGTGAAAATTAATTATAAAGTTAGCACTGGCAGGAACAATAATGTATTTTACCAAAATGACACAACTAAGTGAAATCTGTGTTTTCCTGAATAAAAGCAATTGAAGCAAATTATAGGATTATGCATCCAATTCAAACAAGAATATGGCAAGATTGAATTTCATTGTGGCAGTTGTCCATTGTCACCATGACAAAACAGCTGAATTTTCTGAAAGCCAGAATGTGAAATAGAAGAGCCTGCTAATACATGGAGTTGTTACATATAAAAGATTCAGGTTAGAGTGTGCTTTGTTGAAATGCTTAGCTACAGTGTGGTTCATTTAGAAAGACATTAGGTAAGGAGATACTCTACAATTAGGAATAAGTGTATCCTATTAAAAAATGAGGCACATCATGGGAGGACTGTCATCACAAGTTTGGATAATGTGTTTTAGCTAGAGGCTTACATTAGTATGCAGCCACTTGTTTTATATTTTTCCTGGTTTTACAGTGCTATCCTCTTGAAGCTCATTAAATCTTTTTCTGCAGTAAGGGCACTCAGGCATGAATAATCTAAGGAGTAAACAGAATACTATTATAAATACACAAGTGTCCATTACAAGAAGTAGTAAATTTAAAGATGATTAAAAAGCAACAGCAAAGCACAAACACCCTCTTGAGCACATACAGCTATAACATAAGCAGTATGTGTTTTTCTTGTGAAGGATTCATTACAACATGAGTCTTAGAAATGAGTGAAATAAATAACTCAGCCTGATTAATGAGCCACCATGAATCATCTCTAGATCGCAAGTTCAAAAACAAAAAAGAGGATTTATTTGTTATTGCTTTGTGCCTTATTGAATCATGAGACTCACACAAAACAGGTATAAAAATGCTGTACTATGTATAAATGAGGACAAATTCTAACAGGTGTTGTCCATCTTTTCACAAGATTTTTGAGAGTTCCAGTTCAACAGAATATCTAAACATACATCCCTCTATTTAAAAGTCCTCAAGCTTAACTGACTAAAGTGCTATAGGGCACCTAACCTAAGGGATATATGGGTTTAAAAAATATTTTAAAATATTTTAAATTGCCTGAATCAATTTTTAGGCAGATGAGGCACTTAACTTTAAGCCTGCACTCTGAACTTCCTCTCATTAAAGGCTGGAGGAACACTGCAGGTGGTATAATTCGCAAAGTGAGACAAGTACCTCTAGGACTGTGCCTCACACACGTGAATATGTTTTTTGTAGGCAAGTCAGTAGGTGAGGAATGGCTTTTTCCCTTTTCCCTTTTGTGAATTTTATATACACTCCATTAAGCAAAATCAAAAACTCATCTTTCAAGCTCAAAAGAGTTCTATCCCAAAGAGTATCAAGGGACACAAAAATACCAGGACTCCTGTGTGGATGAACAAGGCCAAACTCTAAAAACAAAAAGGCAGCACAGACAAGGTAGAAGGAAGGAGAGGTAACATGGGAGGAATACAGAAACATTGTCCAAGCACCCAAGGGATGAAGTTTGGAAAGCTAAAGCCCGAATGTAACTGAATCTGGCTAGGGATGTCAAAAACAACAAGAAGGCCTTCAAGTAAGAAAAGGAAGAGTAGGGAAAGTATGGACCCATTGCTCAACAAGACAGGGGACCTAGTTACACAGGGCATGGAAAGGCAAAGGTACTAAATGTCCTCTTTGTCTCAGTCTTTACTAGCAAGACTGTCCATCAGCAATCCCAGGTTTCAGACACCATGGAAAAAGCCTGGTGCAAGGAAGATATACCCTTAGTGGAAGAGGATCAGGTCAGAGAATACTTAAGCAAACTGGACATATATCAATCCATGGGACCTGATAGGGGGCACCCACAAGTGCTGAGGGAGATTGCTAATGTCATCATGAGGCCACTCTTGATAATCTTTGATCAGTCATGGCAATTGGGAGAAATATCCAAGGACTGCCAGAAAGCAAATGTCACTTGTATCTTCAAAAAGGATAAGGAAGAGCACCCAGGAAACTACAGGCTGGTCAGTCCCACCTCCACCTCAGGGAAGGATGGAGCCATGTTCTTTTCAGTGGTGCCCAGTAGCAATGGGCACAAACTGAAACATGGGTGGTTCCAAACACCAGGAAACATTTCTTTAATGTGAAGGTGACTGAGCACTAGCACATTATTGGAGATATTCAAAAGCAATCTGGACTCCAGGTGGCCCAGCTTGTGCAGGAGGTTTGGACCAGTTTCCCTACAGAGGTCCCTTCCAAACTCAATTATTTTCCAATTCTGGGAAATAACCCTGAGAGGTAAGCCTGGAGTGCAAACCCAGCTCCTATCTCCAAGTCATTGTCCTACCTCTGGACAACAAAATGAGACTACTTCTTCCTCCTGTCCTGACCCTCCTTTGTACTGCACAGGTTAGCAATGGCAACTAGGAGAGAGGAAGTGTGGGCTGGAGCTGCTTCAGGCTGACAAAGGACAGCTTCTTTCTAAAGTTTGTGACAAAGAATGAAAATTTGAGACAGGATAGCTTGATAAATTGAAGTTATACTAGAGTCTGCTTTTCTTTTTTTTTTTAAGTTACACTGCCTGATCCTTTTGATATAGAAGTACAGAAAGAAATCAAAATTAGATTGAAAATATTTGTGAAGACGTGTCATAATGAAGTAATTCTTCCTTTGGTAAGATGCAAACAAGTTAGTAAGAAAATCAGTACTTGTGATTTTGCCACTTGTTTTTACTGTCTATATTACAACTCCTTTCTTTTCCTCATTAAAACATGCATTTGCAAAATGTTTATAAATCTAGAGGTAACCTTGAAAAAATTCTAAAAGCCATAGAAGTGTATGCAGAAAATATTCAGCAAATGAAGATGAAAATCATCATTGAAATTAAAATGGAATTATCATTAGCCTTTTTACTGAAGACTAGGGCTGAGGATAATGACTGTTTTTCAGCTGTTTAATCTAGACAGCCCTGTTGCTTGAACTGGCACTACAGGTATTGAGACAGAAATCAGAGGGGATTGGTCTTAATCCTAACACATCCTTGGTCAGACAGCTGGAAATAAATCTAGTGGCTGATATTGAGACATTTTGTTCTTATGTGTAGAGCTCCTAAGAATAAAAGACAGTTACTGCCAAAAACTATCAGAAAAACTTTCTGGAGAAGTATTTGTTTCTCTGAATAATTTATTTTAAACTAATTTAGTTCTTTAAATTTATCCATATCTTTTACTATCCTTTGTGTTTGTGTTGCATTACTAGAATGTAAAGAAATGTATATGATTGGAATGTTTTTGCATACATGGGGATTCTTGGATGTGAAGATTTTTAAGATTGGTAATACCCCACAAAAAACTAGGTAGTGATGAAACAGAAAACCATATGATAGTTTTCATAAGAAAGCTAACCTATTTAAGCCATGCTGTTAGCTTTGGAAGGAGACTTGAATTGGTAGTTCATCATTTTTCCTAGTGTTCAGAATTCTTGATTACCAGAAATAGAAACTAATGGCTCATCAAATTAGACTTGGAAAATATCCACAATAGTTTCATACTCTTTATAGCAAGATCTTTCTTACAATTTACAAAGTAGTTCATGTCGGTCAGAGATTGTATAGCTCACAGGGTCTTTTGTGTAATTATTAATACTGCATCTTGTGATATTTGGCTATGGTGCAGTTAGCAAGCAGAAATAGCATATTTTTTTCCATTTTATTCATGGTGTTTTTTCCACTGTTGCATCTGTTAGTGCCAGAATGAGAGCTTCTTAGCTTTTGTTTTCTACATTTGTCTGTTACCTAACTAAAAGGAAAGAAGACAAAGAGCAAGCCATAAATGGTGTAAAGAGTGAGCAAATATTATTACAGGAAAAACAGAATCCTGTGAATTCATTTCTTTCATTAAATATGTTATCTTTCAAAAAAATAGGTCAGCTTTTTGGGAGTTGAATTTTACAGACGATTCCATCTGGCTTTTCCAATTGTTACAAGGAAGGATGCTTTTTCGTTTGTTTTGTATGAAATATCATAGTGTTCCACAGAGGGAGAGGCATCCTTCAGGGTGGCTTTTTACAAGAGACTTTTTTTAAATATCAAAGCATTAACTGCATATAAAAATCATTTTCAGCTGTTAATGAGGCCATGTAAAATTTTTATGAGATGAAACCCAAGTCTATTTGAAAAGTAAAGACTCAGCTTTTACTTGAGAATTTTCATATATTCATCATGAGATGTAAAGCGTGGACATTGGTTTTGCTAGCATAATATTCCCAGAGGCCAAGAAATCAGACTTTGGAGTCTAGTTTCTAGAGACCATTATACATAGACACAGCAATTTAAATGGGCTCTTCGGGATTTGACACTCAATAAAACATATAAAATAAAAATCTGTTTGGGTGTAGCCCATAAAACTTGGTTCTAAAATTATAATAAATTCCCAGGCTCATATTGGATGATTAAGCTGTCCTCTGTAATGAATATCTAAACATTTCACACAAATATTCATGAATTCAGTCTTCTGAAAGGCTGTGGTAACAACTACATGGCTCACTCACTAGAGTGAGCCTTCAAAATAAATGGGAAATTTAGCCTCTGCTATTAAATTACAAAATAAAATATCATTTGTTAGATAATTCCAAATAAACACACTGGATAACTGAGGAAGAACCAGATGAATGCCCTGTAGGTTTATAAGTAACCCAGCTACTCCAGTGAGCAGAAATATTGAGTATAAGCCCCCTAAAGCTATTACTGAAAAATAAATCCTGAAGATCAAATATTGTACACTACCTAAAACACATACACAGAAGTCATTCACTGCTTTCCCTTAACAGAAGTGAGCAAATATTTGAACATGCAGTGTGCATGTTGAAATTCCTTCCTTTGACCCTTAAAAATCAGAACCACATAGCTACTTTGAGTAAACTTCAGAGTGCTTGGAGAAGAAAAATAGGACAGCAATGATAAGGCAAATGACCTTTTCAATTTTGGTTTCAATTTGGTATGTCTGCCTCATTGAAATCCACTTCAGTGACACTGCTTTAGCAGAGAAATTGGTTTTCCTGTGTTTTTCCAGTTCCATAGAGCTTCCAGAGGTTATCTGGTGGCAGAAGGTTCTTCACTGCCTTTGACCTTGAATTTCTCCTTGATGCATGAAAAGCTGGGTTAGTCTCCATGAATCCGCTGTACTCATTTTATACTGGTAAAAATTACTATTGAGACTCTAAATTAATTTAAAAAATAGTATCTTGGGGGTGGGCATGTAGCCTCTGCTCTAACTGATGATTTTTGGTCCACATTCAGTGAGTCTAAAATTTTACCTTGCAATCTAAAATCACTATAGCAATTTAATTCTGGAATTGGATTTCTGAGGGTGCAAATGTAATCTTCTGGCAGCCTAGTTAGGCACCCTAAAAGAATGAGTCCATGAGAAAATGTGGACTTGAATGTTTAACTGAATATATTTGGGCACACAGTTTTGCTGCTGGCTTACCACTAAGAGTTTTTCTGCTTTATACAATGATTCTTGGGCCTGAATTCATGCCTATTTTTCTTGTTTAGATTCTTCAGGAATCCTGTGACACGCTAATTTGCAAGATGAGCTACAGAAAAAGCTATTTTCAGAGATTATTACTGATGTTATTTGGGGCAAACTGAGTGACAGCTACTATTTCTTCCCTAAGCTTCTGTGAAATTTCATCCATTCTTTACCAGTCAGAGCCACTCAAAAGTGGGATCATTCAAAAAGCTCACAGAATTATTTGTTGTATGGCTCTGGATGATCCTGCATGCTTAAAAATATAGCACACAGAATAAAAGACAGTTGCAATGAAATATGTTATTAAAATTGCACTTAGTCAATTTAGGTGTCAATTTCTTGGTTGCTTGCAAGACAACTCTGCAGATGAACTAAACCAGCACATCACCACAGTGCTTGAACATTAACTCTTGTCATATAGTGAATAGTCATGTAATGGAATAAGGATCATGAAATATGTCACAAGAACAAAATCCAGCAACTGTTGAGAATGAGATTGCAAGCATGAAACTTTGGGAGATAAGCAGAAATGGAGCAGATTAAGTTGATGTCGGTTATACAAAAAGAGGCCTTTCAGTACATGCTGGTATGGTAATTGGCTGTGGGCTCCTAGCCAAGTCTGCTGCCCTGGCAATATGACTGACAGCTTCTTGCAAAGGGATGTGACAAAAACTGAGAGAAATACTAAAGCTGCGCCAACTAACTCTGTGCTCCTCAGAGTGTCTGATGGGTCTTTAGCCCAGCCAATAATGCAAGTTCTGCACCCAGACCTCCCATGTGAAATGCAGAGCTTTGAGTGCAACAGCAGCTCAGTACTAGATTTTAGGCATTGTTTTGAAAATCTTAAGCATATGTGGTTTTGGTTTGTTTGGTTTTTTTTTTAATTATCTTCTTTACCTGCGTGCAAGATACATCTGCCCTCACCCTCCTCATCCCTCCAAAACAGAAAACAGAATCACTGTACCTTTGATCTAGTCAAGCCTGGATATTCTGAGAAAAATTAGCTTTCCTGTTTTATCTTAGTCATTGAAGGTTGAAAATAGGACTTATAGTAATTGTAATTTTTAAGCATAGAGTTCTTCTAGTACTGGCTAACGTCTTCATATTTCTTGGGCTGTATTCTCTATTTTAGAAAGTGCTGCTGATAAGAAGTATTTATATAACAGGTAATTTAAAAATTATTTTTAGGACAATACTGACGTTAACACTAACTTAGATTGAGGGTTAATGGAATTTTTCATAGTTCTGTGAAAAAGACAACTTTCTGGGTTAAAAAAAAAAAAGTTGTGAAATCCAGGGTTATTTTTGTTATCAAGTTCAAAAGAAACATCAATAAGAATGTCAGTGCCTGAAGTCCATTTGTCCCCTTCAAAGAATATCTATTGAATTTTGAATGTTTTGTAATAACAGTCCTTTTGCCTGTGATGATTCTGATGTAGTCATCTGGAAAACAGTGGTAGAGGCATATGAAAGAAATGGGAATAGCTTTGGATAAAACAGCAGATTTTACTCTTGTTGAGACAAATAATCAATAATTGGCATTTTCAGGAAGGTGGAAGGCTCGGGGACATGGATTACCTAAAAATCAAAGTTCAACGACAGTCTTCATAAAATTTACATCAAGTTTGTAATTTAAATCCCCAACAGCAGAAATGCAAAGCAGAAGCTAAAATTCTACATGGAATTTACCATGGACTCTTTCCTCTAGCATGCCTAAATATTGAAGAACTTAGCATAAATTTTGCTTTTGCATGAAGTATTTTGCTTTCATGGCCTTGATTTGTTAGGTGACATGATGCGGGGTTGTTTTTTTTAGCTGGTTTGTTTGGTTTTGTTTTTAGTTTGTTTTTAGATGGTTTGTTTGGTTTTGGTCTTGGTTTGCTTTTAAATTAAGAAATCTTTAAGTTATCTATCTAATTTTGTTTCTCACATTTCCAAATCCCAAGATACTTTCAGAAACAGAACTTAGATCTGGAAAAAAAATGAATGAAATGCAGGCTGTCCTGAAGTGTAAGACCTCCTCAGGGAGTAACCAAGTGATAACGTCAGTAATAATTGAAACTAGAATCACATTTTCACCCCAGAGGTTCTCTAACTCATTTTCACATGGATTGAGTCAGACTTTGATTTCAGCACTTTCCAGAAGTCCGTAAAAAGGGCTTCTGCCTGCAGAGACAGATATTTTTGCGTTTTTATAAGTCCTTATCATTTATCTCCCAGCACACCAAACACTCATTTCCAGAGACAGAAATAAACAGAAGGTCATGAATTCCCAGCGCTTCAGTGGGCAGAGGGGTGATTGACCATGGACTATTTTTTTTCAAGCAATAATTTAATTATTTAGAATTTTATACAAGAGTTTTAATATATTTCAAAAAAGCTGTAATATGTTTAATATTCAAAGACTGGATATTAAACTGGAATAATAACTATATCTACTTAATGTGCCATAGAAAGTGGTGGTTACTGATACTATTTCCATCACCTTTCATGAAAACAGAAAAGTTTATTTTGGCTTGAACTTAACTCTGCACACTACTGCATATTTTAGAAAACTGTGACTGCCTTTATTTTTAGGATGTAAGTTATACAGAGAACTCTGAAACTTATTCTTACAAGACTAGCAGTGTTTTGAAACAGATACAGCCTAAAAGTTGTACACAGAACTTCTGCACCACAGAAGTTGTAGTACAGAACCATAGCAAAGTAATTTAACATACATACTAATTCTCTAACTACAGTTTTACTTTGTGCTTATAAAAGGTCTCTAACTGAAATTTGCATTACCAGAGTCGTGTGCACTAGGACAGTCAAAGCATTCCATATACAGGAGATGATATTTGTAATACTTTTCTGCCAATCTGTTTTCAAGATACATGTATCTTCAAACACACATGGCTTACACTAAAGGACACAGTTGTGGGGAAGAAAGCTTTTTTGAACAAAATAAAGGCTCCAGATAAGATTTTTTTTGCAATTGCAGAAGTACCAGGCCATGTTTCATAGTTTGTTCTTTGCTAGATATATGCCTAGAAACATACACATGTCTTTCAACAATGTCTACAGCTACAAGGGTAATTGCTACACACATCACTTGACATTACTTCAGAACTCTTTGTTGAGTGTGAATTTCAGGAACATCATGTTTTGCAAAAAAGAAATAAAGTCCTTAGAGGGAAAACTCATCAGTTCAGAAATCTGCTATAGTATTTGTAAGTGAAGCTTAAATTGATAGCATGCAGTTGGGAGAATTGGCAATCCCTTCTTTACCTTCTTAGCTATCTGTATGAAGTGTGATGAGTTTAATTAATGAAGTATGTTCCACAGATACTCATTAGAAACATTCCTTCAGGAGACATTCCATCAGTAGGATGTTAGCTAAAATAAAAATTCAATGCATTTCTTGTTCTGATTAAGTTCACTTGTACTCCCTACACCTCTGGCATAGCATTTCTACTAGGACAAATATTCAAAATGAATACCAGAGCATTTACTGTTGCAGTGAGAATTCCTTTGCTTAATACTTATATCTTTACATTAAACACACTATGGACAGAGTGGAAAAACGGTTAGCATTGGTCTTCAACACCACAAGAAATATTAGGCATCACCAGACACAATACATTAGGTGTTTAAAGGTCAGGACACTTCATTCAGTGTTAGTGCCTATAACTAGCCTGTTACATATACTTAAATATTTTAGCTCGCCTGGCCTCCACAGTTTTCTCCCCTTTAGGGAAAAGGGAGATGTTCCTCCAGCTCAGAAAGATTGCTATCACCACCCAGAGGCTGGCTGCATGCAATTGCTATAGGTCTTTTCCTAACTAGATGGGCATCGATTCCAGTGCTGGTGATCCAAAGAAGGTAGCTTGGAAGGCAATTAGTATGAAGGGTTGCTCCTTGGGAGTGGACATAATGTACCTCAAACGGTCTGATCTGGGGAAGTGGGAATCACAAACTGGGCTGAGGCACTGATACCTCTTGTTAAGTCCACCAGTTGCACACCTCTGGTAGACAGTCACTGCACTGGACTCAGCCACACCGTGAGACTGTGAACACCAGTCTGAGGCTGTGTGTGATGATTTCTGAGCAGGCACACACAAAAAATTAATCATGACTCCATAATAATTTTCAATCAGAATTGTTCTTTTAAGTCAAAAATTGCCTATCCATTATAAAGGTATAAAAAGAAATAAAAAATATAATTCTCTGGATATTTTTAAATGCTAAGCTCAACTATGTGTGACCTGAGTGGGAAGTTGTGTTCTTCAGGCATATTTGTACAATGCATGCACTACCGAGCATCCAGCAGTGATATCTGATTTCAGGGCTGTCATGGTGTCAACAGTGTTTACAGTACCTGCAAGCTTCTCTTTATTTTTCTTTATTTATTTTAGAATTTTGGCTGTCAAACTCTGTTGACAGCAAAAGTCCTGTCAAAGTGATGAAAGTGTGGGCAAAATAATAAAATTATTACATTTGAGAACAAGTACTTTTTTTTTTTAAATGTATTTTTTATTTTCTTGCTTTGTTGGCATGCTGTAGCAGTAGGGGACTTTTCATAAAATGTCCACTTAGTCCTTCAGGTATTTGAGTTTTTTGGGGTTTTAACTTCTTTTTAAGAAATAAGTCTCTGATTCTTAACTTGAGCATTTTTGGAAATCCCATTATGCTACTTAGGGCTGTGTTATTGTGTCACAGTTGCGGAGGAGGGTGAGGTGAACTGCAGTGCAGCACAGGATGGGTAGTTCACACAGCACTGGGCAATGCAATAGCCTCTGCAAGCCAGGGGGAACTGTGAGAAACAAAAGCAGCAACCAGTCTTTATGCTGAAAGACGATTAGGGATTTTGAAGATGACCTAAAACTTCTGATGAATTTGAACTCCACCCCACATGTATTTTGAGCCAGGATAATACACTGATTTCACGTATTAAACCTACTGTGGGTAAACAGTCTATTTCTTCTCATTCCCTTACCTGTAATGTGACGAATTGTTATGTTCTGATTGCACTAATTCAACAACGATCAGGAAACAGGTGCCTAAATTGATAATGAATATAAAACACATTATAGAGTGCCTCTTTGCCATACGACATTTTTATAATGTGATTGCAGGAAGAATATCCTGAGAAACCTGTAATGGATAGACCTATTAAAGCATTAAAATAATTTCGTAAGCAATAAAATAACATTTGAAGCTGGTGTATGTCTTAGCTAACTTGTGCATTATAATACTCTGAAACACTACCACTGAAACTCAGGAAGGATTTCTAAATAAACGCCATAATGAGCAAAACAGAAGATCCACTACAGATGATAGAGATCTTCTGGAAAGCAGAATGAACTTTTTTCTTTTTCTTCTGGCACAAACATTATGCCTCATTTTATCACTGGGAAGTTTCTCAAAGCAAGAATGTCTTTCAAAATAAATACTTGAGGAGTACTCTCGCTACGTGTCACGCAGACCTGTAAGTCACAAATACTTTGAGGTGTCGGTCTCTCCTTTTTCAGTCTCTCCCCCACCTTCGGTCGCTGCCAAGCGCTGACGGGTCCGGCCGCCACCCCGCCCGCTCGGCGCGCCTGCTGCAACAGCTGAATGACCCTCACTGCTCCGCTCCAGCCGCTTCCCGGCGCGAGACACAAGGGCAATCTCCGCTCGCCAGGCTCCCCTGGCCCGGCCCCGCCCCC
>VXBT01008564.1:533678-587410 GCA_013400235.1 Oriolus oriolus
GGCCCGCGGGGGGGCGGCCCCGCCGTACCCCGCCGGCACCGGGAGCTGCTGCTGTTCCGTCCCGTGTTGTCCGAGGGTGTTTTGGATCCTTAGGGAAGCCCGTGCGGCCGCTCTCCCTTGCAGGCCGCGGAAAATGGGTTTCCTGGGCAGGCTGGCGGCGCTGCCAAAACTTAGTGGGACGGCAGCAGGCCGGGGCGGCGGTGCCTGGCGGCGGCCATGCGCGGGGGTCCCGGCCGGGGCCGCCGCTCACTCCCGCCCGCCGCCCGGCGGCCGCGCCGCCTCTTCCCGGGCGCTGGGCAAGTACGAGGAAGTTTTTCGGTCCTTCCTGGCGGAGCCCGAGAAGGTCTGGGGAGAAGTCGCCGAGCAGATCCAGTGGTACAAGCCCTGGGTCCGGACTCTGGAGAGGGGCAGCCTGGGGAGCGCCTCATGGTGAGTACCCGAGTGCCCCCGGTGCGGTGCGGAGGCCGGGCACTGCCGGGGCCGGGGCGGCACAGCTCGGCTGTAGCGGGGAGGGAGGGAGGGCTGCCTGCCCAGGGGGCTGCGGCTGTGCTGGGTTGGGGGTCATGTGCTCGCCACAGAACTATCCCAGGATCTTTCTGGGGTTGTCAGTGTGCCATCGCTGATGGAGGAGACGGCTGCGGAGCTTGAAGGAGTTAAATGATTACACTTGGTTAAACTTAATGATTGAGTTAAGCAGCATGGATGATTGGGGTTGGGGCGAGGGCGTGTTAGCGTGCGCTCTGGAAAGCGTGACATGTGCGTGTGTGAGTCCATGTGTGGCTGGATGATGTGGATGAATGCTCCTGATGCTCCCCTGTCCAACCCCTTTTGGGTCTGAATTGGCAACAGGTTGCCGTGAACATGGGAACCCGGCTTCAGGTGCCAGGGGAGGCAGATGTGTGAAAACACAGGTGTATAAAAACTGTGGCTTTTGGGATTGTTTAATCTCATATACTGTCTAAGTAGGTCATAATTTAGATGTTGTGGTTAAGGAAATGTTTGGCAAAGGCATTGGCATTGTAATATATATCTTCATCAGTGAACGGTGAACCACCCTAAGACAGAATATGATACCCTTCTTATAAATCACTAGATAGGATTTTCAATCCTTTGTCAAAGGTATTTTACTGTTAAAATTTTGTGTTTACCACTTTGCCTCCTTTTCAACAAGTTTACATCATGGTTTTTGATCTTTTCTCAAGAAGAAGCTGATGCAGAGTATAAAAGACGATGCAGGATAGGAGTCATCTTTCTTTGGTACCTCAATGTTCTTTGCCCTTTTTGTATTTTTCTGGTTTGTTTTTGATTAAAAATGCTAATAATTCTAAAAATAGAATTTAAAATATTAATCATTCTTAAATCTGTACAAATTAAAAGGTACAGTGGAGTGGAGCTTGGTTTCTTATTGGTGTCTGATACCATTGCTTGACACCTCTAGTAATGAAAATTTGTATGTGCTAAGCTAAATTATAAGCCATGATGGGCTGTGTAACAGTCAGAAGTTCTAAAATGGATAGATAGGGTCCTTGAGACTTTGATCTCAAGGTCATGACACTATTCAGAAAGTCCAGGTAGGATTGCCTGCATAATTAAGGTCTAGACAAGAGTCTGGAGAACAAGTCCTATGAGGAGCAACTGAAGGAGCTGGGGTTGTTTAGCCTGGAGAAGAGGAAGCTTGGGGGAGACCTTATTGCTTTCTATGACTACCTAAAGGGACATTGTAGCCAGGTGGGGGTTGGCCTCTTCTCCCATGTCACAAGTGGTAGGACCTTAAGAGGGAATGGCCTCAAGTTGCACCAGAGGAGGTGTAGATATTAGAGATATTGGATATTAGGAATATTGCATATCAGGAAAAACTTCCTCACTGAAAAGGTTGTTGAGCATGAGAACAGGCTGCCCTGAGAAGTGAAGCAATTGCCAAACCTGGAGTTATTTAAAAGATGTGTAGATGTGGCACTTAGGGGCAAGATGTAGTGGTGGACTTGGCAGTGCTGGGTTTAATGGTTGGACTTGATGATCTTAAGGTCTTTTCCAACCTAATTGGTTGTGTGATCCTGTGATTAAAGACCAGTAAAGCTCATTGGCTTTAGCATTCCCAAACATAATGAAATCAGTACAATGGTTACTTTTGAAGAACTAAGGAATGAGACTATTATACACGCAAATGAACATAGTTTTGCTGTTGGATTCTGTCAGACAAGTGTGGTTTGATTTGCTGAGCCAGGATAAGCTTGCTTGCTGGAAGTATCAGGGTTAGGTGTTTGTAAAGCATGGTGAATTCTCAGGTGGAAGTTATTTGGCCTTTTGAGAGGGAAAAATGGAAGTTTCTCATGGTCTTAGGTCATACTTGTCTTCCAATCTCTTTTTCTAGCCTCACTTTTTAACTTGCATCTTTCTTCCTCTGTGGATGCAGAAACTGAGATTATCTTTTTTTTATGTAGGAAAATACTTAAAGGGAGGTTGTACGGAAGATAGAACTAGACTCTTTTCAGTGGTGTCTGATGACAGGACCAGGGGCAATGGGCACAAACTGAAGCACAAGATTTTCCCTTTAAGCATCAGGAAACACTTTTTTAATGTGAGGGTGACTGAGCACTGGCACAGAGCTGGTCATGGGATCTCCATCCTTGGAGATACTAAAATACCACCTGGACATGGTCCTGGTCTACTGACTCCAGGATGAACTTGTAGAAGCCCAGAAGATAAGGTTGGTAATGTGTATATCTCAAATGCCCATAGCCAGATAGCTGTGGAGCCAGCTGAGGATTGTTGGTAATAACAGCACTGTGAGAAAGAACAGAATGTGGCTGGAGAAAGGGGCCATGCAAAGGTAGGACAGCACTTTTCTGAGACAAATGTCCTTGTTCTAGCTCCTGGAGATAAGCACAACACCGTACAGGGCAGGAAGAAGGTTGAGAAGTGGGCATGGATTGTAGGGGGAATCAGGACCACCAAAGACTGCTGAAGCCCACTTACCCATTTGCAGAAAAGTCTGGAAGAATGGACTGTGCATGATAACTAATTTGCATAGAAAGCAAGAAACTTATCTATAAAATGGTACCCCTACAAAGCTCAGGTGCTTGCGTGCCTCAGGTCTCTGGACAGCCCATCAGCTGGATCAACACTGGAGCCAGAACTGATGATCTCATTTTCTTTCTTTCTTTCTTGTTTTCTTTCTCTCTCCCCCTCTTTATTTCATCTCTCTCTTTTACCTTTCACCCTACCTTTATCCAAAACTCACTGCCATGTGCTTGTACTAGAGTATCAGGGACTAACTTATACCAATTTCCATACACAGTGTGTGCGATTTACTAATAAAACTTCCTAAGTTTTTGCAGACCCACTGACTTCTGTAATTCTTTTTGACCATGAGCATTTATGAATCGTAGGTTCTGCCCTCCCAAGAGTGGGATGCCACAGACCTGCCTGAGCAGGTGCCCTCCAGAGTTCCCTTCCAACCTCGAGCCAGTCTGTGATTCTGTGGCATTATACAAAGATGCAAGTCTGAAGACTCAGCATCAGGCTGTAATTGCTTGCATGCCAGATACCTGTTGCTCTATGAATAATAAAACTTTAAGCAATTCAGATTTGTGTAAACAAATGTCTTAATGTGCAACATGCAGTTTTATTTCTTTTTTAAAATTCACTTTAAGTGATAGCAGGCTGTATGTGATAGAGTGTTGTACTTTAATGCCTCTGAAGTCCCAAATGGTTTCCAGCAGTCAGTGTGCTCAGCAGGGTGACAGATGGGCAAGTAATCTGACTGAATATAAGAGAGTGAGAACATAGAAGAGGGTCTTTCACAGGACAGGCTGAAGAGAAAACAGACAATGGAACTCAACTGAGAAAGAGGCCAGGCTTCCAAGAAAAAACATGGCTTTCTGGTTTAACAGGGTAAAGATGGAGTTCTGGGTCAGAGATTTACCTTGTAAGCTGTTTATGGAGACCTGAAAAATAGCATTAAGAAGTTCATGTATGTGCTTCTTGAGTTAGAATTTGTTTCCTCTTTTGGAGACATTTTATTAGGTCAGTTGAAAATACCATTTTTTTCCTTGCTTTTGGTTGCAAAACCTGACACAGAACCAGATGCTTTTCATATATTTTCTAATGTAATTTACTTCAGTAGAGGAAGTTGAAGGAGGCTGTTACTGTATTTAAAATGTAGGCATATGTGGATACTGAAAAGCTGCTAGGCAAAGAAATTTTCCATCTCCTTGCACTGATTCTGTGAGAACTTTCCTTTGCTATGCAAGAGTAAGATAGGGTTTTGTAAATAATTCTCACACCTGCTGGTTTTCCACTTATGTTTTGGTGCAGTTACATAATATTTTTAAATGGGTGTCTGGTGCTTCAGCCAATCAGCTCAGGACAGGTGTGGACACTGTCCAATTGTCTTTTGGAACTAGGATATATAAATGATATTGTAAAATTAATAAATATTTCATTCTCTTGCTGGACTCACTTGCTGCTGCATCCCTGAATTCCTCCTAAGCTTGCCACAGGCATAAGGCGATTCTTCCTCTGTAAATACTGTAAGAGCATGAAAGAAACATGCAACATGCCCCGGTGTGTTTTCTTCATTCTCTGCCATTGGAAATACCAGTATTATGTCAGTGGAATGCAAAATGATTTCCAGAAAGTAAGTGATCAGTGTCACCATCCCCTGACTTGTTTTGTTGAATCAGTAATCCCAGGTACTGTTCTAAACTGCATCAATGGCTAATACAGCACAAAACATCTGTTTTTGCCTACATGAAAAGTGATAAGAGCTAGGAAACATGACTGGTCAAGCAAAGGATGAAGGAATTGTTTGAAATTTTTTGGTGTAAAAGCCAGAAAGGGGACCTGTGTTTTAAAACACGCAGAATTTGGCAAAGAAGTTGAATGAAAAACTTCGAGTTGGCTTTGAACGGGTTAAAACTGGAAGTCTTAAATTGCAACATGGAAAACATAGTCTTTAGATGTTAGAGAGAAAAATCTTTTTAATGCTGAAATTAGTGAAATACTTGAACAGATTATTTTGGAATCTTGTGGAATCCCAGTTAAAAGGGTTAAAACAAGTATTTATTTAGGAATGTGGAAACAGTTTTCCCTAACGTGTGCAGGCAGAGGGCAATTTTGCAACATACTTTTTTTCTCTGCTGTTAAGACGTAAGTGCAATATATAATCCCCTTTGAATTTTGCAAGTGTTGCCCAGATTACTATTCAAATATTGCTTACACTTCTAAAACTGTGACAGGATCAGTTTACATACTAATATCTCAAATTATCTAACATTGTCTAACATTTTATTCAGCTTCTCATTTAATATAAAAAATTAAAAAAAATAAAATCTACTTGATCCCTGGGAACCTAGCTTGGAGAAGTATATGTACCTTGCATGGTATGCAAGAATTTTATCAATATGTTTTTTTTTAAAAAAAGTGGTGCAAAATAATATTAATGCAGTTTTTCCTTTTGCTCATATGCCATCTTTATTCAGAGCATTTCCTTCCTTCCATCCTTCCTTCCTTCACCATTACATGTAGACTAAAAATTGTCTCTGAATACAACTGTTTTGATTCTTAGGTTCGCAGATTGTGTTTGAAATTAAGGGGTAACTTTTGAATATTTGAGTAAAGTGAATTCGGGCATAATTATGTGTTGCCTTCTCCAATGCAGTACTTATTTCATTACTATCAAGTAAGCTGTTGTCACATCCAAAATAATACCAAATGCAATAAAAAATATTTCCAGGCCATATATGGTAGATGTTAAGCTGTGTGTATTGGGAGTCTTGTGTGGGAGACATAACTGACTTGCCAAGGTAAAACATGAGGATCAGCCGTCTTCTATTTCTACTCCTTAAATGTTAACATAAAGTAGTAATTTTAAAGTATGATTTAAGAGGCAAGTGCATGTGCTTGAGATTCCTGTTTGTGGAACAGCAAACTCTGAGAGACCTCAGGGCTGGGGTGAGATGGGAAGTGTTGAACTCCAGTCACGAAGCGCCTGTATGTCCTAAGTGACTGCTGTAAGCAGAGAGGTTCAAGGGAGTCCTGCTGTAGATAATCAGACTCAAATTATTAAGATGCCTTATTTGGCCCAAGCTATCTGACATAATGTGGATTATCAAAGGCTGCTGCTTTCATGGATGTATGGCAAAAAAAGGCATTCAAAGGATAGGTAAGTATTGTCAGAATATCGGTTTAAAATGTTGCTGTGGCATGAGCTGTTTTGATACTATAGCCAGTTAAAAGTTCTGTGATTTTTTGACTGGAAGAACCCTGTCATTTTTTTCCAACATAGCACCAGTGGACAGTAGACAATCATTTCAAGGAGACTACTAGTGAACTGAATGCAGTTTCTTTGATGTGTTAGAGCTGTTACTGTGTACTCTATTTGTTTGACTCTTTCTCTGCTCCATTTGTTTTATGTTACTAAATTGTCAGCATTAGGAACATGGCATACAATAAGGTTCTTCAGACTTGGATTCAGTTGGTAATATGTGTTGAGATAGTTACCTGGTTAGCAACAGATTAACATTTTACAGTCCTGCTTATTATGGCAAGACTTACTGGCAGTTCTTGCAAAAATCCTGCAGATCCACTTCTGATCTTTCTGCAGTCTATTGGAATATTTTCTTTCTGATTCTAGACCGCTGTTTGAAATAGAAGTGTCTCATTGATGTCCTTATAGCAAGGATCCTGGTTTCAGGCTGCTTTTTCTTTTCAGCTGAAACCGTGCAAATCAAAGTTCCTCACAGGTGCTCATCTATATGAGAATTGCTGGAACAGAAACTTGCAGCAGCACAGGGCAGCTCTTCAAAGCCACACAGCTTTTGTCAGCCAGAAGTTGAGTATGTCCTTGGGTGACAGTAGGAAAGCCAAATTGTTGCAGTTATGTTAGGTGCATCTCCGCTTTTCTGATCCTATCAGAACCTCTTTCCTTCTGAGCAGGGTAGCAAAGCTCTCACCACACCTTCCAGATAGTCTTGGTTTTTGATTAAACCACAGTTATATCTCTTTCACACACTTGTTTGTAAGTGATTGCTAAAAATTCATGTTGCTGCTGCCGTGTATCTTTAGAAGAACCAAAGCTCTTGTGCCTGCTCATGTTTTGACCATTTTAAAGTGAATATGCATAGCCCAGGTAGTGTGTTCCCTTGCTTATATCATCCTATAGTGATTTGATATAAAAATCTGAATCTTACACAACTTTTATGACAGTAATACAGAGTTTCTCTATATTATGTGAAACAATTCCAGGTCCTTTACTGTTCATGTGGTTTTCCTTTTAGGGGAAGGGTTTTGTAGTACAGAGTGATTTGTGACTTTCATGGTCTCCCACTTTCTTTGTATTAATGGCATTGTAAAGGAGTTGCAGTAAGATTGCTGCATCCTACACATCCTAACTGGTTTTAATTTCATAGTTGCCATTTTTGGACAATAAAAACTGTCACACGATATCTGTGTGTATGGATATAAGAGTAATATTTAAAATATCCTGATTTAGAGCAGTCCTTTTCTAAACAGGAAAAATGAAGAAGGAAATATTTTTTTTAACCAGTAGTGGGTTACTTTAGGCCGTCTGTTATTTCTAGTTGCATTATGACAATATGTTATCAGTGTACAGTTGTCCCCATAGGACCTTTTGGAAACTCTCAATTGTGTATTTTCTGTGTATTGCTATTTTTGCTGCAGAGAGGTACGTGCAGATAGAAGAACAAACAAAAAGAGCATCATTTACTGTGAACTTTAACTTTTAGGTGCTGTGTCATCTTCCAGTAACTAGAATTGTCTTTGTATCTGGTACCTTCTGTATTTTTGTACTTTGAGGATTATGCTGCACATGAGTTTTCTTTTTCTGTGTAAACTGACAATAAAAGTGTAACCTAAGTTTGTGAAATGTTCTTCTTTAATTGGAAGATAAGAATTTTCTGTAAATGTCTAGCTGTTGAAGAGGCTATGACTCATATCGCTTCACAGAAAATTTTGAGTCACTGATGTAAAACAGTGTTGTCAAATGCATTATAATCATATGATCTTATAACTGTCTGGGTCACTTTCATTTAGCTATAGGTGCTTGTATGCTTAACTGTTATTGCCAAGAGATGAATAAGACTATTTTGAGTCCTGAACCTGTTCTCCTTGAAAAGGATAAGTGTGCGCTTTACAAAATAGAATAATAACATATTTTCATAATGTCGAATTACTTTATGTGAATTTATGCTTTTTCTGTGATACCATGGATATAAAACTCAAAGTGATTAATGCAAATTAAGTTAAATGAAGACCAAGTTTAGCAGATTCTTAGTTAAGTCATTTAAGATACAGTACTTTAACTTCTCTGTTTTCACTAATAGTCGTATTTAGCTTGTTGAGTCAATCATGAGGTTATAGAATAAAAAATGACTTCCTGGAGTGAGTATAAAGTTTTAAGAGTTATGTTTTAATTGAATGCTCTCATTACTTAAAAGAAAAACGCAAAATGCTAAAAAATAGAAAAAAGTTGTCTTGGTTTGGAAGGCTGGCTAATACATACTTAAAACTTCTTTTTTAGGTTTGTAGGTGGAGAGCTGAATATCTGTTACAATGCTGTAGATCGTCATGTTGAGAATGGACGAGGAGACCAAATTGCCATTATTTATGACAGTCCTGTAACAAAGACCAAAGAGAAAATAACATATAAGGAACTTCTGGAACAGGTATGTTTCAGAATAACCTTGTTAATGAGAAGGGGCAGTAAATATTGCACAGTAGGTAGATACCAGAGAGGTAGAAATGGTCTACCTCACTAGTTTACTCCTTTTGCTGTGCTCAGTATTGTTTTATAAGCTTTACTACCTCTGCCAAATTATACTGCATCCAATAGGTTTTAAACTTCCTCTATTTCCTCTTTTTCTTTTACAGTTTAATAGGGTTGTTTACTTGGTTGGTTAAATTTTTAACTTGTCTGTATTTGATTTCATTTTCTTTTCCCCTAACAGATCTTACTTAAAAGGTTAAAGATAGCATTAGTCAAGTCTCTTGACAGTGGCTGTGATGAGCAAAAATACAGTTCCATAGAAGTGAAATATAAGCCTTGGCTATTCTGTGCGTAAGTGAGTGTAAGCCCAAATGAAATTTACCTGGGGGAACTCTAAAGAAAGCCGGGTCACCTGCCCCTATGCAGGCTGCCACGGGAGTGCCGGTGGCCCTTCTGCCTGGAAGGTCTGTGGATTTCAGCTTCCCTGTTGGCTGAAGTAGCTTACCCGTGCTAAGGTTGTGAACATCCAGCTCTGCATCAGCCCACTCAGATTTACTCCGTGCCTCACCATGGGCTGTTGCCACTGTGGGTGTTTGCAGCCTGCCCCACTGAAGGTTCTTGGCTCTCACAGCTGTCAGCTGGAATTTTGCCCTCATGCTGCTGCTCTTGTTTAGATGGCTTTTTTCTTCCAGTTACATGTAGCAGTTGAAATTGAGTACAAAGAAATGTTGGAATCAGACTTGGATTCTTCCTTAATGTGTTTCAGTGTGCAAGATGGATTACTTTGAATGCAACACACTCACTGTACTTAAGATATGCATGTAGTGTCTGGAGTAATGTGAACCTATGGTTAAAATGTGAAATGAGGTTCAGAATACAGTAATTCAGTTTGTGAGGGGTTTATTCCACTGTTGCAAGAGAAGAGAAGTAATACAGCTACAAAGAAATGATAAAATTGTTATGCATTCTACCTTCGAAGGAAAATATAGAAAACATTTACTCCTTACCAGTTTTCTGTTTATTTACCAAGTCCAAAAAACAGCTGGAGCTGGAACAGCTAGCTTCGGTGTTTTAAGAAGTCAGAAGACTTTGAAAAGATCCAGCTCCTTATCTAATTTTATTTATACTTATATATAGTAAGTATAATTACAATTTGATACATACAATTTTTGTGTCATTTGCCTTCAAAACTTATGGTATATACACAGTATACATGCAAATGTATGTGTGTATATTAAATCAATGTATATATCGATTACATGTAATACTCATTTTATTTTAATGCAGTAATACAACATTTTAATGTAAATTACCTTAAGTGAACTTGCTTGGTAGAAATTTCCCCTGAAAAGAACTTGGAAAGTAGCCTTTTTTCTGCATTTTAAGCTTGATATTATATTAAGTCTCCTAAGTTTATGTCTCTGTAAGTGTATTAATTGTCTTAGGACATGGCAGATGTGTGCAAAGCGAGATAATTTTGCTAGTTGACATACACATCCTTTCATCTACATTTCTTCTTACAGAGCATTGCCAAACCAAATGGAAGAACTGATTTAAGTTTTCTGGGGTATGTAGCAGTACTCACTCAGAAGTTCATTATAATCTTGCTGGAGGCTGAGTCCTATCTAAATACTATTTCTGAATTCTCTAGAGTTTGTTTTTAATCAAAAGCAAATAAATGTGAAAGGCAGTATTTGAGATTAATAGCTTGTCTGTTGAAGCTTTCTGGTCCACTCTTGTACAGTAAGTTTAATTTAGTTAATCTGGTAGCTGCTGGACTCCTGAAAACAAAAGTAACAAAGAGATCTGCTGGAAATGGGAGGGACGTAGGTTGTTGTGGTTTTTTCATGAATCTTGTAGGTCTAGGAGAGTTTAGCTTGCGTTGAAGGATTCTATGCTTGTGTGTCCCAGTCACTGTTCAACCCAGGAAGGTTTGGAATTCCTCTTTTGAGCATTTTGAATGGGATTTCTGGTTTCATATCTTTTAAGAGGAATTCTTTTGGCATGGACCAAAACTGCTTTTCGTAACTGCTCGGAGTTTAGAACCGATTTACTTAGAAACCTTAGCTGCTAATACAACTATAGAATTTGTTTGGTTGCTGGGTAAAAGTAAACCATGCTCAGTGGGTCCATACGTTTGATAGAAGTGTAATTTATGCTCTCATCTTCCAAGCTGAAAGCCTACTTGAGTTTCTTACATCGTTTGGTCTCAAGTGGTTTTATTACTGAAGTGTCAAATAAATTAAAGTGAGGAGCTGTCTTAAACTTGAAGAAAAGTGGAGAAATAGCATGTTAGTTTTTGAGTGATAAAGTACACTACACTGTCTTAATATAAATCATAAATCACAACGCATTGTAACAAAGTGGACGATTTAATGACTTTTAACTGTTTAATGAAATGTCAGTACTCACTTTTCCCCCTCCCTTTTTTTTAAGAAAGAGTGATTGCTTGGATGTTTCAGGGCTACCACATCAATCTGAAGGGCAATGTAAACCTGCTTTACAATGTTCCTCTGTCTTCCAAATAGTTTGAGATAGAGACAGTGTTTACTATATAGTCCAAATGTTCCCTGGCTGTCAGAAGGATGATGGAAAGGGCACAAGGAAAATCATAGGTACCTATGTATTGGATTGGATTGTTGTCTTCAGTGGCATTGCACTCTTTAGGGTGGGGAAGTGAAGTGTAGACAAGTGATTGCTGGGTTTGCACAGGTGACATGTAGTTCTTGTCTGCAGTATGCTGTACTCCTGCTCTGCTTCAAATACTATTTAGCTATGATAGATTTCAATAGAAATTACTTAAGTACATGCAGATCTCTTCACTGTCTCCCTCCCTTACACCAAGGAACCAGTTATATAGCTTGTTTACAGGCACTTGGAGTCTTCTATTACAAAATTACTAATTATGATCATTAAATAATGTCTTTTTCCTGTAGCAAGCAAACATTGCATTTTTAATAATTATTAATAATTATTTATGAAATAATGATAATTAATAATAATAAGACTTCTCCAATGTGTTTTACTGTTTGTTGCCCACTATCCACACTTACAGTGACTGTAAAAGTACTCATTAAATATTATTTTCATTGCCTCTGGCCTTTTTGTCAACCCTCTGCGTGAGAGTCACAAGCAGGGAAGATAACTATTAGCTTTCTTGTGCCTTTGAGAGAAGGTGATGTTAGCTCTGTGTTCGGAGTTTTTAATGTTTTCACACTAGGAAGTATAGAAAAGTAATTTACCTTTGGAAGTAGAGTTGCTATCTTTATTTACAATTACTTTCACCAATTATACTTAGAAATGACTGTAGATGCTGGTGGTATGACAGTAAATTCTAGCTTTGTACATGTCCAGGCTTTGGTTTTTGTTGGGTTTTGATAGTGTATATCAGTTTTATATTATATTGATAGGTATTAATACGTCTAGCATTAAAGATATTTTCTATTGAAAATCAGTAATAAATTTAATATAAGAGATCTGTTCCATACAAATCATATAGATACCTTAGTTTGTGTGAGTTTTCAGCTTAGTGCAGTGTTAACTTTGCCTTACAAACATGTTCCTTCTTATGGCTGAAAATAACAGCAGGGATTTATGCAATGCTTACAGAAAATGGAACTTATGCAGTATCTGCTGATGCAAGAGTGCCTGCTTGGGGCTTCTGTGTTTCCATTTTCTTAAATCCTCAGGGAGAAGTGTAGAAATGTGCTGTTTGATTGTGGATGAGCTGTGAATTTAATGCAAAGACGGAGCAGATGCTTCTGGATGTCCCCGTCTCAGGTTACTGAAAGTCTGAACATATATTTTCCACTGAAGAGAGAAACAGTGAGGCAGGAAATGGATATATAAAAGCAGTATAGCAGCAGAGGTGCAGGCAATAATGTCATTAGGCAGAGAGGTAAAACAGTAGAAAAGAGCAGTTAAAACCAGTAGTGGGTCTTTGATTTGCACAGAGTGATCCATGATGCTTCTTCACTTGGGTAGTACATGACCTTAGCTAATTTAGTATTGGTTGGTTTTAGATGTCCTTAATCCATACAAAGCAGTTGGTGTATGGACTGATGTATGTCTTCTATATATGTGTCAGGATTCTAGGACTGAATGTAGTTACTCTTTAAAAAGAGAAAACTCAAATTTTTAAATAATATAAATGAAAGTATTTCTTTCAGAAGGTGCCACATTTCCATGCCACAACAAGGAGGTTGGGACAACTGCACAGTGCTTGTCACATGGCTCCCATGCTCACTATAACCCAACTTACTATGTGGTAAATTATCCATCCTGGCATACTAATGAAATATTCAATACTACTTTTGTGACAGAATATTGTGTACTATCAAAGTAGTAAATATTTTCTCATGGTGTTACAGAGGCATTGCTGCTGATCAGTCTGGTGCATTTCTTGAGATCCAGTCCTTCGCTGCCGTACATAGTCTGTCTTCAGGTTTCTGCATAGCAAAAATGAAAGTCCAAAAATGAGAGAAAAAAAACCCTTAAATCTAGATATTTCTCTGAATTTGTATTTATCTTTGGTTCAGGGTGTATGGTCTCTCGTCTCAGATTCTGAGAAGTTTATGACTCTCTAGTAAAGAAAATATTACTACATATTGATTTTTGTTTCAAAGTTAGCTGGTTAGGACAGAACTTGTATTATGAAATGCCCTGTTCACATTCATTCTTAAGAGCTAAAATTGAGAAATAGAAACAGTTACCTGATTAAAAGTATGAGTGGTAAGAGTGTAATTTAAAAATTTTCTAGACATTTCTATTGATTTTTTTTTTGTCTGTACTGACCACAATAGTTAGCCTCCTTCCATTTTTATTTTACAAAAGAAAAATATATTAGTGGTTTTTTTGCAAAGAGGAAAATGGCTTAAATTTATTGAACCTCTATTACATTACATCAACTTTCTTTATCATGCTGGCTTGTCTCTTTAATGTCGTGCATCTGTTGACTGTGTGAAAGTTGTTTTTTTTTAATGGGGCAGCAGCAGATCTAGAGATACTTTAAATATGAATGTTTTGTCAGTACAGGTCTCCAAGTTAGCTGATGTCATGATCAAACATGGTGTGAAGAAAGGAGATCGTGTGGTCATCTACATGCCCATGATTCCACAGACAGTGTACTGTATGCTGGCTTGTGCAAGAATAGGAGCCATCCATAGCCTGATTTTTGGTGGATTTGCATCTAAAGAGCTTTCGGTTCGCATTGATCATGCAAAGGTAATAACCTGTTTGGAGCAACAAACACCATTGCATTGGTTACTCCTGTCAGTCAATGTCAAAAACCTATTGTTGGGTTTTTTTTCCAGACAGGATAACATTTCTCTTTGTGTGGCAAATGATCCCAATTTGTTTATAATACCTATTGTTGCAGCATGAGCAAAGTACTACATTTGTGCTAGGGCTGATAGTGGTATAGCAGACACTGAGTAAGGAATTTTGACTCCTTCTTGAAAAGCAGGAGTTTAACACACCGTTGTCTGTATAGAGTGTACTTTCCCCACATGTTTGGCAATCTTTTTCTACAAAGCATCGCCTTAATCTTAGCTTTTGGTTCAGCATTTTCATCAAGTGTATGAGGAAAATACTGCCAACCCTAAATGGTTTCATTGGTTTATCTGATGTTTAGATGTATTAGGTAGTACATTTTTTCAGCTATGTTGTGATTTAGGAATGGTATTCCCCAATTTATTGTTCTCAGTGAAACATTCCAAACCATATGTTGCTTGCTTGATCCCTGTTCTCCCTCCTCCTCCTCCCTGTGGTGGGATGGAGAGGGGAATTGGAGACCTGAAAGGTAAAGATCAGGATGAGGTAAAAACAATGTGCCAGAAACAGCATGAACAGTAACATCAACAATACTCATAACAGAGTGTACAAGAGAGGCGAATGATGGACACGTGAGTGCTCACCATGTGGAACCAGTGCTACCCCACCACACTCTGGAGAGGACCTCTCCCCTTCCCACCCTCAGTATGGCTTGGTGGGACAGAATGACCTCTGGGTCCTGGCCATGCCCTTCCTGGCTGGAACTAGGACAAGCTATAATTCCACTTAATTTAATTTCTACACAAAGCGGGACAGCTATGAAACAGTTGTCTTAAATAAGTGTGCAGATTACATAATTAATAGAGGTGAATGCTTTAAAGGCTTGTGTTCAGCACAAGTTGGGCTTGTTTATAAAGCATTGTGAAGTCTATGTTACTGAAAATGAAAATAGCACTTGACTATTGTTAGTACCTTATATAGGCATATTAGTAGTTTGTGTGTGCATTAGTTCCAAACCAGCTAACAATGGAATGGCCTACTCTTGTTTTCTTCTAGTGAACAAGATAAAGTCTTTGTCACCGTGATCAGTCACCTGAATCATTCTGACTCTGTGTGGTACCTGTCTTACCACTGAATCATGTTGCTTAGACATATAAACCAAAGCAGGATTTTGTATAGGGTCCAAGTCTCCAGGATTTGCGGGCTTTCACTTAGATTTCTGTGTACGGAACTGCTTTTCAGATGACTGAAGCTTCAGTTATACAAATATCTGTAAACAGCAAGTTGAATTCATTCCCCCTCCTCTCCTTGATGCTTTAACAAAGATGTTAATAAAATGGCCAAAATGGTTTGTTGGAATGATGAAAAAAGGCTAACAACAGCTCTCTAGTTTTTCCTGTCTTCCCACTTCCCCATTTTTTTAACAAGCTGTAATTAGGGAAAAATAATGTAGAAGAAAAAGTTTTAAGCTTTAAAAACGGAGGTTGCTACAATACAAATCATCTAGCATGTTTACTTTTAGAGTATTTTCCAATTATTAACTAATTAATCCCAATGTTTTTTCCTCTGGGAAAAAAGAGAGAGAGAGCACAATAATCACAATCCTTGCTTCTTGCATTAAAATGAAAAGAGAGGAAGTTTAACTTTTCTACCCAAGGTCACATAGCAGCTCTTTTGAAGGGTTAGCTATAGAATTATTAGCTGCAGGCCATGGATTAAATCCTGATTTACATTGCCTTTTAGTTTCTTTAAAAGACAAGTCCAAGTATTATGGGAGATTTTTGGTCCATCTGATGTATGATGAAAATGTGAGTAATGAGGAGAGGCGCAGCCTCAATCTAAATTTCAAAAAATGCCCCAATTTTCAACATGGTAAAGCTTTCATGATAAGTGAATTGCACTCCTGAGGTTACCTGTAAGCACCTGTGATAGTAAAAATACTGAATAAATAAAGCAGTTGCACAATAACCTAACCTTTTTATTAGGCTTTTATGTGAATTGGTTTAGATGCTGCAGTACAGGACCTGATGTAGATAAAATTAATTAGAAAGCATTAAAGATGTGCAGTGGAAAGCTGGCTGTAAGATGCTCTTGTGGAAGAAAGATCAAACTTCACTGTTGGAAAGTCTGGGTGAAAGAAATAACAAGCACTTTCTACTGACTGTGAAAAGGTACACTTGGCCAGCTTACCTTAATTTATCTTGAATTTTAAATAGGTCTGGGAATGCTGCAAAGTCCTGCAGCTCATAATTTCTACTTGTGTCAGGTGTTGGCAGTTACAGGCATTCTGCAGTGAATTGTGATGAAGTGATACAGAACATGAGAACGGCATTTTTTTTCATCTTTCCTTTCACCTGAGTCTGGGAATATATAATTTGTAATACCAAAACCATAGGTAGGTTTATAGAATCATAGAACAGTTGGAAGGGATCTTTAAAGATCATCTAGTCCAACTTCCCTGCAATGAGCAGGGCATCTTCAGTTAGATCAGGTTGCTCAGAGCCCTGTCAAACCTGACCTTGAATGTTCCCAGGGGTGGAGCAGGTATGTCCTCTCTGGATGACCTGTGCCAGTATTTCACTACCCTCATTGCAAAAAATTTCTTCCTGATATCTAGTTTAAATCTACCCTCTTTTAGTTTAAAACTCTTTATCCTCTTTGTCCTCTTTGTCCTATTGCAGCAGGCATTGCTCGTGTCCAGCTTTTCATCCACCAGTATTCCCAAGTCCTTCTTGGCAGAAGGACTCCAACCTTTCATTCCCTAGAGTGCACTGATTTTTGGGAGGGGTTGGCCTGGCACAGGTGCAGGACCTTGAACTTGGTCCTATTGAACCTCATTAGGTTGTCATGGGCCTACTCCTTGAGCTTGTCCATGTCCCTCTGGATGACATCCCCTCCTTCAGGAGTGTCAGCTGCGTCACTTGAGGAGTATTAGAGACTACAGAAGAATTTGTAGGAGGAGTCTTTATAACAGAATAAAAGCGTTGGTCTTGTACCAGCATCTTGTACTATTGGGCCTTGCTTTATCTCATTTCCACTTCATAATCTTGTTGTTTTTTTCAATAGCTCACTATCTCTGTCGTTTCTGCTCCAGCAGACCCTTGAACTCTCCCTGGTTCTTCTTCAAACGAGTTATATTTCTATCTAATCTTAACATGCAGGACTACGTGGAGCCACAGAAGAGGTGGGAAACAGATGACTGAAAGCAATAGGGGAGGAGAGGTGCAGGGGAAATAATGTCATTAGGCAGAGAGGAAAAACAGTAGAAAAGAGCAGTTAAAACCAGTAGTGGGTCTTTGATTTGCACAGAGTGATCCATGATGCTTCTTCACTTGGGTAGTACGTGACCTTAGCTAATTTAGTGTTGTTTGGTTTTAGATGTCCATACAAAGCAATTGATGAGCACAGGTGGCATCATTTACAAATTACCATAAAACTAGCAATGACTATACAGTCTTTCATCTTAACACTTGAATAGAACTATATATCTTGTATTTAATACAGTCTAACTTCAGCGTGGCCTCCTGATGAATTTTCAGTTTAACTGCATTGTATTATATCATCTTTTATTAAATCAGTGCATTCCGAAAAAGAAAGTTGATGAATGCTGAAATTTTAAAGCTCATCTGAAATCTTCATTTTGAATATGCACCAATTAGGGATCTTTCCTGAATGACAGATTTGGACAGGAAACATTTTATTATTGCATAGGAAAGCAATTTAATCTGCTGAATTTAATGCAGCCTTAACTGTGGCATTGTGGTTTATGCCTACTTAATGAGATTTATTCTAATGCTACAATTAGTAAACTAGCTTGATCAAACTGAGGGGCATATGATAAATAAACTTCTAAAACTTGAAAACAAAGGAGATTGAAAACTCATTCTTTTCCAAGTAAAATATGTTCTAACTCATAGTTTCTTTTGTGCTACCTTTTCTCCCCTGAAAAACTAAAAGTAAAAATACTGATCTTCAGACCTAAGTCAAAATAGCTTATATGCAGATTTCTTGACTTAGGAAGTCTTACCTGTGGTTAATTTAATGACAAAGATGTGAAGTCCACATTTGGAAATAAAGATTAGTCTAAAAAGTCCCAGAACTATACAAATCTGATTTTTAATAGTTTTGCAAACTCAATCTTTCTACCATCTCTTAAAAGACTCTAGCCTTACTTCCCTCATGTGCCTTATGACTTTAGCTTATTCTCTTGATATATTTCTAGTTTCCTGCTGTCTCTTTTTTGCCTTCTTTTCCCTCCTCCTGTTTTCCCTCCTGTGACTTTTATTGCAGACTGTGAAAAAGCCAGCAAAGTTCTTCAGCTAGTATTGAAATATGAAATTGGAAGCATTAGGAAGAAGTCAAAACAGTACAGCTAACTGCTGACATCACTGCACCACTCTTCCTTAGTGGAGAAGCTAAGATGGACAGGAGTTTTTCTCTCTGTGTTCATTAATATTTGTGCAACTAATAAGAAGTTAATACTGTTGATTTCTTATTCAAATTTGTTTGAAAATAGTGAAGTGTCAGAAGTTATTAATGTTCTTCCGAACAAAAAGCAGGTGCATGGACAGTGAGCTCACACAATCTTGATTTACTGTAGAAAACTGATCTAAACCCCTGTTTCTAATTATGTAAAGGTAAATTTTATACATTGAATTTAATGGAAAATATTATTTGGTTACATATTTAAATACATTGCTAGTGTACATATTAACTATCTAACTTCTTTTTTTAGCCCAAACTTATTGTCACAGCAAGCTTTGGAGTAGAACCGAAAAGGAAAGTGGAATATGTATCTCTCCTAGAAGGAGCACTGGCAAGGGTACAGAGCAAACCTGATAAAGTTCTCATTTACCAGCGACCTAATTTGGTGGGTGTACAGTTGTAGTGCCTTTATGTTAACTTTCAGATAGATGTTTGTGTAGTGCATGTGCCTTTACGTTTTTGCAAGTAAAATCTTACTGTATCTATTGTAGTATGGTTTTAAATTTTAAAATTATATTTTATATATTATATTCATAAGATTTTAAGTACTAAATAGAACTAATGCAGTAGAGAGATTACTGTACAGAAAATTGAGTAGTACTATATAAAAAATTTGAATAGTACATGCTTTTTGACCGAATTCCACTTATTCCATCTGGTTTTCTTTTGACAATTTTCTTATTTTTCAACGGGCAGGGCTATGCTTCTCTTACCAAAGGTCGTGATCTTGACTGGGAAGAAGAGCTTGCAAAAGCACAGTGTTCAAAATGTGTCTCCGTTCCCTCAGACCATCCTCTTTATATTCTGTATACATCTGGAACAACAGGCTTGCCCAAGGTAAGGGACTATCAGTCGTTTAAGTGCCTGTGACCAACTATTTGCAGTTCCCCATGAAAAAATATTTAATTGAAAAGATTGACAGTGTTTGCTAGAGCACAGTGCTATAAAATGATAAGCATTGCTAAAAATGGTTTAATCTGATTTATTCACATTTCACTATTTTAAAGGCAATGTCTAGGAATAAATCATGCTTGCTTATTTAAATAGTAGTTATATAAAGATAAGATGCATTTGCTTCAAATGTTTGTACAAAATAAACTTTTGAGGATAGCAGGATGTCTTTTATTCAGTACTATCTTCTGTGTTTTAACTTTCTTAGATAAGCATAGTATAGTCACTTAATGACAAGATCAGTTAATACATCACTCATGTGATAGCATTTATTGCTGACTAATCTTGTTCATTATTTACATGTTAGCTAGTTTTCTCGTAGATAAGACATGGTGAATGACATTACAGATTAAACGGAATGAAGCATGTTCTGAAGGCTTCTGATGCTGCGCAATTCTGAGTGCATAATACCCTGAAAATAGAAGTTTAGATTAAGTGAAAATTGGCAAAGGGTATTCTTTGAAAATGTTTGCTTTTGAATGTAAATTAGTTTTAATGATCTATTTTTAGAGGATTGTATTTTGAAAGTGCACTCTCTGAGTGTTTGCTTGGTACTTGCAGTGCTCTTTTACGATGTGGAAGACAAGCTGAATATCATTTTCTGGCGATAGTCTTATCCCCAGTGATTCAGACACTATCACACAACCTGGAGATAGCAGTTCTACTACTAACAAATTATGTAATGATATTGCCTGTAAAGTTCAGAATCTCTTAGGACGTAAGGGAAAACAAACATCAGTTTTGCTGAGAAAAATGTCTTCTGCTTTTACCTTCAGTGTGGGCCCTTGAAAGAAACATGTATATACTAAATTTGGATATGTATGTTATATTGTCAAAAAGCCCAAGATAAGATCTTTTGTTACAATAGGTATTTTCATTGACTGACTATCAATAGAATATCTCAGAGGTAATAGTTCTCAGAAGTTTACTTTACTGTGTTGTCTGTGCAGAGAAAAATACAGATACCTTTAATCAATCACCCTTACAAGAGAGAGATTGTCAACTAGCAGTAAGCTACAATAAGTAAGTCTCAGTGAAAAAAATAGCTTTTTTATTCATTTAAGGAACTTAATTTAAATGGTCATGCAAGTAAAACTACTTGGTTATGACCTTCATAAAAAAACTTTTGTTGATCTCAGAGCAGGGGCTAAGTTAGAAGCTGAGTCAACCAAAGGCAATCTGCTGCCTGAAATTGGTGAAGTGTTTGTAAACCATTCTCTGCCTTAGCAATCTCCATTTTAATGAGTTAATTTATCTCTGCAGTCCCTCAGTTCTTGGATGAGACCTGAAAGTGTCTGTTTCATTCGATTAAGTACATCAAGAGAATGTACCATGCCTATCATAGACAGACAGCTGCATTGTAATGTCTGTGCAGTGTGTATTTGTTTGATCCAGTGGATTTCATATGAATTTTAGTTCAGGACACCAGGACATAGTTTACTTAATTCTTTCTTTGGGAGCAGTGTACTAGAAAGTGATGAAATTTATACTGACCATACTAATATTGCAAAATATTTCTAAGATTTTCTTGGTAATGATGTTCCAGAGCTGGTTTTTGGTCTACCAAGGTGCATGATGCTGTTGATAATCTCTCATTCTAATTTTTAAATCTCTCTTATAGCTGAAGGCTGGGATGGTGTTCATTTAGCATTCATATATGCACTTCGGCCTAGATAGCAAAATTTCAAAAATATACATTGGTTTACGCCAATTTTCTGACATCTTTAAAAAGACTCAGGGCAAAAAGGCAGATAAATTTCAGGGAGTAATTCACCCCAGTTGTTTTAGGGATTGTCTACTTTGCAGGTGCTCCTCTTTTCCAGAGACGATACAGAGAGAGTAGGCAATGAATTTAAAATATGCCTAGCATTTAGATGGTACAGTTTAAGTGAGGTAAATACTTAATGTCTTATTTTTTGTCAACATATATTGACTAAATATTTGTATATCCAACTTTTATGAGAGAATTTTAGCTTTTTTAGTTATCTTCTGAATGTTGGTTTCATTGTATGTTTGCTTTTTTTGTTTTCCAATATTACTTCTTTAGTGAAAGTGTTAGTATGTTCGTATTGGAATAGATCCTTTTCTTCAGTGAGAAGTCCTGGAGTTAGACAGCTTTAATTCTATTGCTGCTAAAACCTTAATATTTACTTGAAGACAGCAATATAATTATATCCTTCAAATCCTAATCTTAAGTACTTAATACTCAAATTTTCTCATTTAGGGTGTTGTGAGACCAACAGGTGGCTATGCAGTTATGCTAAACTGGACCATGTCAGCTGTATATGGCCTCAAACCTGGTGAGGTAATTCTATTTAAGTGTCATGTAAGCATTTTTGAATGCCTCTTATAACTCCTAACTATAATTTTGTTTATATTTCATTTTAGGTGTGGTGGGCAGCTTCTGATTTAGGCTGGGTTGTTGGTCATTCCTACATTTGCTATGGACCTCTCCTTCATGGTAATACTACAGTTTTGTATGAGGTATGATCCAGTCTAGAAAACCACTCCTTGGAAATGGCAGCATCTCCTCCAATTGATGATCCAGATGATTCTGTTTATGCCTTTCTATTCTTCATGCCACAGATATTTAAAGTGTGTGTGTGTATCTTCAGTGTTGATACTCTCCCACGTCTTACAGTAATTTTTAAGGAAAACTTACTTCACCATCCTTCAAGCTTGTCTGCATTTGTGTGAAGGGTGATTGTCAGTGATGTAAGGAACTCTGCAACATCAGAACTAGAAATGGCAGATGGTGGAGTGTGCCTGTGTTATTGATTAGACTACCTTTATTTTGGAATTAGGAGAGGGTGTTGTGTTTTGCATATCTTGTGGTGAAAAATACTTACTGGATCTGAGTTGGATGCAATTGAGAGCTGTATGGTTGGAACCAGAACTTCTAACAAGACTTGTCTTTTCTTTCCTCTCTACCACTCAAGGAAACTGAACCCAAGACTCAGATGACATTAGTCCTTTCCTTCAGGGGATGAAAGCTAGTGGGGTGGAGAGGAGACTACTCCGATTAGTGGCCTGTGGCATTCTGACTTTGCTGCTCAAAAAAGTAATCATGCTGCCTTACATTGTTATTTTTTCAGAATTTATTGTTGATTTTCTCTCTAATCATGAGGCAGGAAGATAAATTATTTTAAATTATTTCTCTTTCCTGCTGCTGTGTTTTGCAATAGTAAGAACCATAGCATTGGTGTTCCAGAATACTGAGTAAGGGGCAACCTGGACCTTGACAGCAAGTGCTCTGAAAGGCCCAGAAGCTTGTTTAGCACCTTGTCACGCCACCCTGCTAGTAGTCAAGCCTGCTGCAGCATGTGAGAGGGCTGACAAGCAGTGCTGCGTCAATTTCAATTAGAAGAAGACCATGTTCTTGATGAGATGGCAAAACCATTCTTCAGATGTGGCATGGTGTGTGTGCCCCTACCACGGACATCATGCACAGATCTTCAGGGCAGGGGGGAGCACTCCACCAAGCCCACTGATCATAAGGACCTCAACACCCTTAGTTCCAGGACCCACAATCTGAGAGAAAAGTCCAGGGAAAAGTGTACTACAATACTATGCATATCTATATGTGGATACCCCAACCCTGGAAGTGTTTAAGGCCAGGTTGGATGGAGCTCTGAGCAACCTGGTCTAGTGAAAGTTGTCCCTGCCCACAGCAGGAGGGTTAGAACTAGGTGGAATTTAAGGCCCCTTCCAACCCAGGCCGTTTTATGATTCTGTATTTCTATGAAATGTGCCTGCAACCGCAGAGGACCCTGTGAGACAGCATGCGGAGGAACATGAGGAGCATGAGGAACATTCCCTCTCTGCCTCAGCAGGTCCAGATGCCCACATAAGTGTGCATACTCCTTTCCTGTACGTGTATTGAGCGAGGGACTGTGTTCAGGAGGTTTGTAGTGGAATTAGGGCAATCATTGCAGAGCTGTGGAAAGGCAGCATGAGTCTCTGGGTTGCCTGTGAGAGCTGCTCTGCCTTGGGAAACAGTTTTCCAGAGGCTGTGAGGGAAGTTTTGTGGGTGAACAAGCTCCATCAGAGACCACCTGCACCGTCCCAGCTCTGCCTGTGTACCAGGCCTGTTCCTGGCCACTGCAGAATCTGTAGATGTGGCATACCTTGTTAACAGCTCTCCTCAGCTTCTGCACAAAAGCCCAGTCACACTGTCTCAAATGCAGTGTATTAGGGACTTACCCAGTCGTGTAGTGGTACTGGTACTTCTAACCACATATTGGATCTTGTCCCTGCCGTGCAGTCAGCTCCTTGAGCAACAAATAGCATTCAGGGTGATACCATTTCTTTGAAATGCGGTGTATAAGGTAGTGGTTGTTGGCAATACATTATCTCTTTCTCTGCCCCAAGTCACACTCGGGAAAGGTCATAAAGGGAAGGACATAGCAGGCTGGAGTCTGGTATAATTGAATTAGCCACAGTTTTGGATGGAATTACTTAGGGGAATGTGTGAGGCATGCAAGTGTGGAAGAGGGAAAAAACTGACGACAGAGAGAAGTATTGGGCATCAGGTCTTTTTTAATAATTGCATAACATTTGCCAGGTTGCAAGATATTGATGTCCAGCGGTATTCCTTGCATCCCACTCCGTGGGTTGATGACTGCAGTGAAAGAGCAGAAAAAGTCCTCACACAAGTGTATTCATGGATGCCCCACCTATAACAAAGATAGAAATTACTTTCACTAGAAAACATAGAAAGAAAAGAATAAAAAATATAGAAAGAAATAGTTTTTGATACTTTTTAAGTTTAATTCTATTACAAAAGAATTCAATTTTCTAGTTCGTCTGGAAAAACCCCAGTGATTTCCCACTAAATTCCTGGAAGTTTAAGGCTGGGAGCCAGGGTTGACTTCTTGGATCTTCTCAATAAAAAAGAGCAAAAACTTCACCCAGTAGCAGAAATGCACATTTACAGGCTCAAATATTGTATTAGCTTGAGTATTAAATTACTATAGTCTTAATTACCGTTTAAGCACCTAATAGATGTTAGATTCTTCATTCTAAGGGGATTAACACAGCACCACCACAATAGTTAAGCAGAAGAGGAAAGCAGTGTAAGAAAATTGGCAAGTGCTTGCAGATAACAAAAAGACTCAGAAAGTTTTATAGTGACTGCTTTTGAATACTGATGATGCACTAGGTCACATTAAAATTGGCATGAATTGTCAGAAGATAGTCACTGCAATGAAGAGGTTTTCATTCTAGCAGTTGCAGAGTAAGCCAAGAAGGAGTAGAAAGTGAAGTAAGGAGTCCTTCACCGTTTTCTGTTGCATAGTCATCTCACAGTGATGTTTTATCTCTACGTGAATGCATGGGGATCAGCATGATTATTGTTATTGTAAAGGTACCTCTGAGTTTTTAAAGTGTTGGTTTTGGAAAACAAAAGGAGGTTATCAGAGGTTATTAGGTTGACCTACATGTCTGCTTTGTGATTTTTTGCTCTTGGTGAGAACATTATTAAACAGAAATAGTACGTTTCCCATTTTTCTTCTCCAAGATGCCACTAATCAAGGCTTCAGACAGTGTTCATGACATAAGCATCATCTTTTTGAGGATTAAAGATAGGAAGAAAAGGAAGGTGTCTGTACACACAGGAATAAAAGTAATATTTACAAAGAGAATAGTGCATAATTTTTCCTCTGCTCAGAAGACTGTATTAACAGTGCATATTCAAAAATCTCCTAAATAGTTGCCTAATTATGTACTTTGGGTTAGGAGTACCAGTGTGCTATTTAGCCATGGGGGAAGAACACCACATTCCTTTTGCCTGTGGACAACCACTATTGAAAGTAAACTGTGCTGACTTCATACCCTCACTACTTCAAGTGTTTTGTTTGTTTTTAAATTGCTTAGGTGACAACTTGTCATCTTAACAATTACTATGGAAACTATGCTTTCACTTTTCTCTTGCTGTTATACTGTTGTCAGAAATGTGAAAATGGTGGTGAATTCTTTTGAATACAAAAGCAAGTGTATTTTTTCTTTTGGTTTGTTTGTTTTCAATAATCTGTCCTGTATTGTTTTTCTCCAAGACATGGCAAACTTCATGAACAAATAAGCTATCTGAAGTCTCACAGCCCACTCTGGGTTGCTCTTGCTAATAGGGTTTCAAGCTGTAAGCAACAGGGCAGTATAAAGAGAAAGTCTAGTTACTAGTTGTGGTCCTGTGATGTCAGGAAACAGGCAGCATTGTAGTTCCAGTGTTTGGGACTTTGAACTGGAGCTAGGCTAAGGAAGAGGATACCCACGCTTGTCAAGAACCAGGCATTACGGACTTCATTTGAGTGGCCTAGGTCAGAGAAGGAGCTGCTGTCCCACACACAGCTGTAGCAAGACATCTGTGAGAGCCTGGAGTCTCTCACAAGGCTCTCTGAATTCCTGTAGTTGCAGCGAATTTGCAGGATACGTAAGAGCAACAGGTTTGAAGTTACTCTCCTTTGGCACGCTTCTTGAAGACATCCGGCCTTTCTTGCTGTTTTTGTAAGCCGGTATCATCAGCTTACAAAGCAAACACTGTCTCTGAAGTCTGGCAGTTTTGTAATCCTTCTGCCATCACCCATACTGATTGTGGATGAGTTCAATAGGACATCATCTTAAATCTTCAGGGGAGCTTTGGCAGCAGGGTCACCATCAGAAGGAAGAATGACTCTGTGAGCATATTCTTTTGAATCTTGATGCATCAGGATTTTGGATGTGCTTTGGCATCAGCAGGTTTTAGTGGCAATGAATTCCATGCACAACACTTCCTATTGAGAGAATTTCCTCATAACTTTGGATTTAGTGTTAGTTGTAGAACCCCTTCTTGTTAGGGTTCAGACAGAAAGGGAATTGATGCACTGTTACTCCTGCATTGTTGGACATTTTATTATAGCTCTTCCTCTGTGTCTCTTTCCTCAAGTAATCTATCCTGGTGGCTCCTCACTTTTTCCATACAAGGACTTTCCTATTCCCTTGATAATTCTTGCTGTCTGTGAATCTTTTTTGATAATCATGTATGATATCATAAATCATCAGCACATTTTGCCTCAGGATGTCTGCTCAGCTGTTCAACATCTCAGAAACTGCATCTTAAATCTAAGTGCTTCCAGAAAGATGTTCCTGTCTGTTTGTCTGTCTCAGAGTCTCTTGGTAGGTTATTAAAGTATTTTCTGTGGGAATCTTCCTAGCTGATACAGAAGTGTCTGTTCTTACTTTTCTCTTTTAAATTAGGTGAGACAGATCACTCTCTTTCTAACGGCCCTGTTCCCGTTTACTGTGCTCTTATTTCCTGTCAACCATATGTATTATTGCCAGTAACTTTTAAAAATCAATTTTCATCTCCAGTATTGATGCAAATACTGAATAGCAACAGGTCTCAAACTGATCCCTGCAGAAATCCAGTGGAAGCATCTCATTTGCTCCCAGTTGGCTCAGCAGTCTGTCAGCATATTCTGAGTTCAATTACACTGGGATTTACTGTTTATATTTCTAACTTTTAAAAATAAAAATTGCATGTGGTAATAAGCCTCTCACGGAATATTGTAGTACTTCTTAAAATTTTTGTATAATAAATGACTACTCTCTCTGGCAATTCTATTTGTAAGTTTTGGGCTCTGAAATTAATTTGCACTGTCTCAGATATGGTTTGCTTATGTGTTACGATCTGATTATTAGAGAGCTTAATTAAGGTGCAAACAAGACCATATGCCGAAGTCAGCAGTATGGATTTTATTTATCAGTGAATGGGAGGTAGAGAGAGAGATAGAAATAGAAAAAAGAGAAGAGCAGGGGGCAAAGAAAGAGAGATTAAGTGGAAAGTTGATCACCGCCCCTGTGGATCCAGTGGCATCCTGTTGGTCCTCTTCTTCTTGTCTTCTCTCTGGTGGGGGAAATGAACCATAGAATTCAATGGGTATTAATACACATTAAGGTGAACATGGGAATGCCCAAGCACCTGCCCTGTGAGGGAGTTTTACACTGTCTTATGCAGCAGAATCTGTATCTGTTGCAAAACTTTGAATCACATGCAGTTGTCTGGTAGAAGGCCTGAGGAATGAGTCTGGGCACCTTTGGGGGTCTTTGATGGTTTATTACCCCTTCTAAGACATGATAGCCATCTCTCACGTGATTGTCCCATGGTGGCAGATGTTCACTTCCTCTTACGTGGACCAGAGGTTTCGCCATCACACCCCCAAAAACTCCCCTCCTCCCTCTTGGATACATTCTTCTTTCCCAGCCCTGTTTACTTCTCCTTAGACCTGAGATAATTGGACAGTAGTGCCACCTTTATCTTATCTCAAGTTCCGTGTCAGGTGGCTTAACTCACAGTCCAAATTCCCATCAGGAGGCATATTCGGAGGGATGGACTTTGTTGGTCTCAGATGAGCAGTTGCATCTTTGCAGCCTTTGCTACAGTGGACAAAGTCCTTCAGTGATCTTAAAAATGTTTGAGCCATTAACCATTTCCATCTCACACGTTATGTTCATTTTTGTTTATGCATTTGCTGAACTCTGAACAGCTTCCAAGACACTTGGGAAGTTTTTCTGCAGAATCAGTAAGAATGTTTTACAGCTGTGCCAGATTTTATTTTGCTTAATGAATATCTTATTCTTTGGGTCGTATTTCCTATCAGCTGTCAGGTGAATTTTCTCTTCTTTCTACTGTTTGTGTTTTATCTGGTTTTCTCCTATATCTGAGACTATTAACTCCAACCCAAAACTTCTTTAGCTTACCTGTGACATAAATGTCCACCTGTCAGAGTCCTGCATGCTTACCCACACACTCCTGAAGGTTTAATGGATTGTGTGGAAGATACTCTCAGGTTCAGGTTTGCTGGAAGTTTGAGGCACAGGCGTGTCTGTGACGTAGCTCAGGCAGAGATCAGGTGTGAAGTGGGACCTGGGAGGGAGTGGGTGTGCTCAGGGCCGGACATAGCCTTATGGGCTCTGGATATTTACATTTAGTTAAAAGTAACAGCCTACTTTATTACTGGCAGACTCACCAATTTCAGCTTGCTCCACAGCTAGGTGTTTTGATGTCCAAGGTGTCTGATACTAGTTCAATTACATAATTAGTTAATGAGAAGCTTGTGGCAATTTGGCATTTTTCAGAGTCTGAGGCTGTTTGTTTTAGTATTAGTGCTGTGGGCTTGAACTCTTAACCAAGTGCCTACAGATCTACAGATATAGTGAACATTACAGGGAGAGGATGTCAACTTGAACAAACAGGTTCATGAACAAATACTGATGAACACATGAAAGTTGTGATGAAGAAATCTGCTAGGGTGATGCTTCAAGACAGTCTGGCAAAAGATTTTTCTTTGGGTACTCTGTTGTCTGACAGGAAAAAGGATGTAACTCACTTTTCAGCAAACATCATTTTGCATTTCTTTTTGGTACTTAAGAATAGGCTAATGGCAAAAAGAGGGGTTTTGGTGTTGGTTATACTACTGTCTGCTGCTTGGGCTGGGAACTGTTTTTTTTTCGTTTATTATCTCTGTTTCTCACTGCTTGCTTCGTCCTTTAAAAAAAAGGCTTTTGAATTGTGCATTCTTTTTGTCTTGTTTTTTTAAATCTTTTGTGGTGATCCTCTTTTCGAGAACGCTTCTCACCAGCATCAGTATCTCACCATAGGGCTGCAAAACCAATGGTACATATCCAGCCTTGGCCATCCTGTGTTCTTTGAATCTGGTTAATAGTTCATTGGTGCTCTTGCCAGTGTTCAGGCCCAGCTGGATGCAGTAGGAAAAGTGTGCATCTCTCGACTTGTGTATTCTGTCAAAGTTCATCTTCTAAGTGCAGCCTTTCTAGTGAAAAGGTTATGGTGATACCTGTAGAGCTAAAACTCATTCTGCATTAACATCACCTTTTAATTTCAGAATATGTATGGAGAAGTTCATGCACTGTGGTAATTACACATACAGATTGTGACTAGATGATTCTGTGCTGACTGCTTTTCATATTTTCAACGCCACAGGAAAGTATTCTTGATTATTTTTTATTAGGATTACTTACCATTGAACAATTTGTCATAAACGATTACTTCTGTTTACAATTCTCTTGACTATGCCCCTTAGCTCAAGAAAATCCCAACCCCAAACCAGACCACAGTCTGGTAGCACACTAAAACAGAATAGGGGCTCTTCAGGATCTCTCCAGGCTTCACGTGGGGTAGCATGAATGTTCCAAAAAGCCAGTTGTAAGCAGCTAAGTGGGAATTTTTCCAGAACTGAGAAAAATTTCTAGGTAAGAAAAAGCTGCCTGTGCATGGGAATATAGCTGCAGTGCTACTGTGTCCAGAGACTCCTTGTTCAGAGGGAGTGTGGGTGTTTTCCAGACTGTTTGTCAGGGTGAGTATAGACAGGACTCCCTCTGCTGCCAGTGCAATAACGTATCTTCGTGCCTGTCTTTTCATTTGCATGTCCGTTTGTCCTGATTTTCTAAGCAGCAACTAGTATGTGCTATGTTCATGTAAGGAATGGTTCCCAAGGCTTGTGAATTTATTTCTACAAGTGAATACAATCATGGTATTACTATTTTTAGCAAAGCCTCCTATGAAATCTTACTTGAAATTACTTCTGTTGCTGTGCTACCACTACTGTTACATGTTCAAGCCTTGAACTGTCAAGGAATTATGAGATATTTTTATCCTGTGATGACATTTTAAATTATTCTCTCCATAGGGGAAGCCTGTGGGAACGCCAGATGCTGGTGCCTATTTCCGTGTGCTAGCAGAGCATGAAGTAGCTGCCTTCTTTACTTCACCAACTGCAATTAGAGCAATCCGTCAGCAGGACCCTGAGGCAGCCTTGGGAAAGCAGTACTCTCTAAAAAGGTGAAGTAAGGATACACTGGAAGCAGTTTTTTCTAGAAACAGGCTGCATGAGCTAAGAATAATGGAATATCTGGGGTTTTGCCCACCTCTGTAGAGTGCTGTTTTAATCTATTATTGAAAATCTAGGTGTGCACATATTTGCTTGTAAATTTATATTGATAGTTTTGATGAGATGAAAGCTGTTAAAAAGTCTATGACTCTCATGTTAAGAGCTTTTACTGAGTTATGATTCCTCTCCCATCTTTTACTTTACTCCCCTGTGCTTATATTCTGTAATACAGTCTTGGGTTATGTCATCCCATACTGTTTTTCCTTACGACCTCTCATTTTATTGAGTGCACAGAATCTTTAGTGTTTGTTTAATCAGCAGCTAGTCAGTGTTTTGGTTGCTCCCCCAAAACTTTGTCATTGTTTATGATTATGTGTCCGAAGAGCTATTTGCTATCTTGTACTGGTTTTAAGATGTTTATCACTATACTATCAGCATGCTTCAAAGTCTTGACTGAGTTCATCCTCACAAATCCCCTGTGAGACGAGAGAGTGGTATTATCTGTATTTTGCAGATGGGAAGCTGAGGCACAGGGAGATTAAGGTCAAAGTCTTCTGTTAGTTTTGAATATCTTGTCTGAGCCACTGAACTACCACTGTTTCAGAGTTCATAGCATTATATGGTTAAAATGTGTTATTAACATTAGATTAATAAAATGCTTTTCACAGTGACTTGGATCTGTGAGTCTTTAATACTTCTACAGACCATGTTTCTGTATCTTTTGGGAAGCATTCTAAAAATGAAAAATAAATGGGTTTGGATCACATCTAATCTTGAAGTTGAATAATTTGCTCAGCGTTAAACAAGGACTGTGTCAAACTGTATAGGCAGTATTGAGTCACAAGAACATCTATTATCACCCTTGTTCAAAGGGAAGGGGAAGATGCAAAGCAGTGTAGCTTCATTAGCCATCCACATTCTTAATTGCTCAGGAAAGTTTATTATTAGTAAGCTGGATTTATTCCTGAGGTATTCATTACAAGTTTATCATTACTTTCTTCCATCTGTTTTGACTGCCATTATCAATCCTTACTCCTCCTTGAAATAAGGAACAAGCTCATTTGAGACACTAATGCACTACTGTCCTATGATGTTTATTGACAAGAAAGTGATTCAGATGCTAGAAAATTTAATTACTGTTCCTTGGCATTTCTTAGGCAGTTACTTTGTCTTTAGAGTATTCATTTAATGGGAAATCTGCTAACCTGCTTTGTAAGTTGTCACATTCTCTGGCCAAATGAGAATTCCAGATAAGTGTCTCCTTGCAGTATCAGTTGCCACAGATGTAAAGAGGTATTTCATCATTCTTATTCAGTCATATCAAATGAGCTTCTCCACTTGTCTGCAGCTTTATTTGTCTCGTAATTCACTCAGCTTTGGACCATGTTGTTCACCGGGACGTTAAGTCTCTTTACTAAACCCTCTGCAGCATTTAATACCTGGTAGGTACAGTTGTTAAGAAAGTCTATCAGGTGATTAAAATTTCCATTCTAGGAAAATACTTGGGTTTGGGTGTTACTTGGATGGACTTTTCTATTTAAGGTCAAGTGAATTCTGCCTGATTCTGTTTGAAAGCAGTCTTACTTTTAGTTCGTTTACTTGATCTATCATGCTTTCTTCTCTGTTACATGGTGAAGAATCACTGAAATGTCTTTCTGCTACATGCACTAAAATGGATCCTTACTTTAGAGACTCTGCATCCAGGAATTCAGTCCTGAAAGAGGTTTCCACTATGGTACATTTTATGTCTGAAAATAAAATTACTGTTAAATAAATGGTAAAGGTCAATGTCACTTAAAAAAAAAACATGTTAAAAAAGACAGTTACTGATAAAGAGAAGAGATGGTAGGCAATGCCAGCTTCCATACACTTGTGTTCTTTTGAAATGACTTAAGTTAAATAAATTTCTGTAAAGAGCTGATGTTTGTGGCATCACTGGCCTCTGCATGAAATTGTGTATGAGGTTTCCAAAGGTTCTAGTGTGTATGCTTTAAATTCCTTGTGGCTATTGGAGTCAAATCTTGAAATTTGTTTGCTTTTGACACAAAATGTCACCTGTGTCTTAAACACATGCTTAACAGTAAAACAGATGTTTAGGTTTTAATACTGTAGGTCAAAATCCCTGTTCAGCCACACATTTATAGAAATCTAAAGACATAGCTTTTGGTAACATCCACTGCTGCTGACCATTGCTGCCTGTTGTGTTTGAAAAACAAGTAACATCCAAATTCCATGAGCTCTGTCTACCTAAGCGTACTCTGTTCAGCTCTTTGGATCTATTCTCCTCTTCAGAAGGTAGCTCCATAATACCAAGCCATTAACTCTTCTCATATTTGGAGTCACACTTTGTCCTATAATTGACATGATTTTTCTGAGCTGGATTGTTCTAATTTCCAAACAATTGACAAGTGATGATGTTGCATGAAATGGGGCAACAACTCAGCAGTTTAGATTAACATTCAAGTAATAATTTGCCATTTGTGTCCCATAGTCTACTTTGCTTCCTTGACTTTTGGTCAGTTGAGAATGCTCTGCAGTATCAAGAGTATTTAGAGATGCTAGGTTGTTCATCTGATACCAGATAATAATGCACTTCCTTTAGAAAGAAATATGAGACTGCATTAAAACTGTGCAAAAACAATGAATATAAAGTAGAAAAGAAACTTCCATTATCTGTCTCATAACACAAGAACAAGAGGATGTGGAATTAAAGTCGCAAATTCAAAACTGTTAGAAGGAATTGTCTTCTCATAGAATTGACATTTCACACATGCTGCTAAGCGGATATGTGATTCAGACCCAGAACTTATTACAATTGAAGTACATAATGCAGTTCTGCCTGCTGCTTCCTACTCTGTGCTGCTGTTGATCATGTATGGCCCTTCCAGGTGGAGTCCTGAGCTGTGCTCGTGAAGAGGCTTTGTGGAGCTGAGCTGCAGTTGTGTTCTGTGTCTCGTCTCTGTCACCAAAACCTCCAATGCTTGGATTCTCATATCCAGGGTAAAATCTGTTCAGGGAGGGAAATGAACAAACACATAAATGGAGGAAAATTGGAAGATGTGAATTTTTTAAAATTAAATTAAATTTTAAATTTTTTAAATTAAAAAAATTTAAATTTTTAAAAAATTTTTTAAATTTTACATGTTTAGGTAAATAAATAAGTATGTATATATATATGTATGTATGTATGTATGTAGTCTCCAGGTGCATTAAAAATTAGTAAGAGTTCTTTATTTCTGATTAATGTTAAGAGGTGCAAATGAACCCTCATTGCTGTATTTTTAGGGAAATGATGCAGATAAGAGTTTTTCTTTGCCAGAAAAAAAAATCCCCAAACTGGTGCGTGCATTCCAAAATTAAAAAAAAAATCTTCCACAATCTTTTAATTTGGAAAAGTGAAACTCAGATTATTAGCAATATGAACATTTAAGCTTTTGGAAAATAGTTTGGACATGTGGTTTGTTTTGTGCTTGGAGTGACACCGAAATGTATATGCTGCATTGAACAATTTATATTGCTTCAGGACCACTAGGAACATTGATCTGTCCCCTATATATCTGGTGATACTTGAAGTCCATTCTGCTGGATTCCTGTATAGGACCTAAAAGCTAAAGCTTCATTGTGCTGAATTTCATTTTAGGAATGTAGGTTTTCAGAGCAGCTGAGGACATTTATTTATCAGAGAGGCTTTAAGACCTTTCTTCCCGATTAACTGCATCGCAGGGATAGATGATTGCAATAACAGATGCACTGACATACTTTGAAGTTTTAAGTGGGCTGTTAAAAAATTGTTCAGTGGGACATTTCATAGCCGTTGCCATCCATTGTTTTGCTGTACTGTTTGAGAGGAGAAAATAATTCCATAGTTCTTATGCTTAGACTTGTGGCACTTTGCTCTGATACTCTTCTTTGTGGTTTTGTGCTGTAAGTTTGCCAAAGAGCTAATTTTTCATCTTCTCACTACGTGAAGTTGATATTGAGCCTGCAGATTATTAGATCTGATTATTATAGCTGGCACTTCGAAAGACAGGTATTTTGCTTTTGGTTCAGGGGTAACAAGGTATCTTAAATTTTCCCTAAGTCTTATATGTTCTTGGTGTTTTAATAGCCCTATTTTAAAACAAGGACACTTAACAGAATTTTTCAGTGTTATGTAAAGTTAATGAATTCATGAATTTAGTTTTTAAATCATAGCTGCAGTGTTGATTTTGCATGCTTAAGGACAGAATTCTGCATATAATGTAAATTGAGCCATGCTTACCAGTGAACATATGAGAGTGCCCTACATGTGAACATGAGTCTTAAAAAAGTCTCGTAAAATATGTTTGTGGTTAATACTTACATAATATTTTCTTTTATTTTATCATAAACTTTAATCTGTGCTGCAACTTCTAGTTAGCTATTAACTGTAATTGTCAGCAATGGCTTGTGCCATTAGAAGCATTCAAGTGCAAGATATTGATTGGGGTCACACTCATTACAATCAGTATCTTCCAGTGTGCTCAGAAAGCAGTTTACCAAAATAATGTTGAATGTTTATGAGTACAGAAAACTAAGTTTATTTGATGTGAAACCTGCTTATACATTTGACCCCTTGCCTTCTATTCTGAGAAGAAAACCACTCCAAGCCCTCTTGGAGTGTCAGAAAGGAGGCTTGGCTGGAACACTGTTCTGAAATTAAGGAAGTTGAATTCTTTCATCTGCATGTTCAAGCTCAACATGGTAATATTTTTCAAGATTTTCTGACTTTCATAAGTTTGCAACTAGATGTGCAGTAAATTGACTTTCCTATATCAAAGTGTTGTTATGGCTACTTCTGTGATTGTTGCTGCTGCTTAGTTCACAGGTAAGATCATTCTCAGGTTGTTGTATCTAGCTGGTGCAGGGTTGCCTACGTTGGTGATTAATTCCCAATGTTTTACTTACGGAAGTTTTTTTTCCCTCTAACTATGGATTTGTAAATGGATCTAAAAGACAATAAACTCACACAATTTTTTATGCCTAGGCCAAGCATCACTATCAAAAACCCTTCTGTTTTCGGGCACGTGGCTTGTTACGCATATGATGTTTCATCCCACATTTTACTTATGTTCTCTCCAGATGTTGCTTTAACTCTCTACGTTCTCCTGCCTCGCATCTACGCAGCAAGTAGCTCACTAGTCCTTACCCTGTGAGAGGCTGCCTTTTATGCTGTCAGTATATGCCTGCCCTCTGGAGAGGAATGGAGTGTGAATATTCAAAGCATGCTCTTTGGCTTGGGCAGCCTTGTTACAGCATGTCTGTGGTCTCTGTATGAAAGCTCGATCTATAGAAACTCTTTGAGGTATTCCAAGTCCTGTGGTGAGACATGCTGATCTGTGCATTTCACTTTCTCATTTCTGACTCCCTTGGGTTACTTGATCTGATTTTTCTCATCATTTCCTAATTTGCTTTGTGAGTTTCATTTCCATGGAAAGATGAAACTTGTAGTCTTCTTTCTAAATGACATCCCTCCGAAGTGAAATTTGTGTCATGCCTACCATATCTACGAATTCTCTCCTTTTGTGGCCACAAGTCTACAGGTTTTACAAAATCAGTGCAGTTTGTGTCCACTTTTGAAGGACAAGAGTGAAGTTCTGTGTTCAGCAGTTGTCTTCATTCAAAATGGAATGAGGAAAGACTTGAAGTGAAACAAAATGTCGATGCCATGCGTCTGGCTGTGGGAGATTGTACTGCAGTGCTAACGAGGATATCTACCTAGTTAGTGTGGACAGAGTGTTTAACTATTTTTTACTTCGACTGACAGTTGCCTCTGGTCTCCCAAGGTCTTTGCGTTCAGCAAATAAAATTTCTTTTAGGTGATGAAGTATTAAGTAGCTTAAATTAATACTGCAAATGTTCTAATTGTTACTTAGTAGAAAAGAGAATACAAGAAGTGAGAGTCCTCCTTCGTCTTTTCCCTTGATCTGGGGCAGTGGCCAGAGACATTTATTGTCTTGCTTTCCTTTCCACATCCGGATTAAGATACAGACTTTATTTATTTTTATTTAAAGGTTCAGAACGATGTTTGTAGCTGGTGAGCACTGTGATGTGGACACACTAGAATGGTCAAAAAGAGTCTTCAAGGTACCTGTCTTGGACCACTGGTGGCAAACTGGTGAGTGGTTTAAAATGTCTTTTGTAAAAGACAGTGAGGAGAGATTTTCAGACTTTTTTCCTGAGTCTGAAGGTAAAACTGTTTTCTCCTTCCATGAGCATTTAAGTAAATGTAAAAAAAAAAAATTCAAGCAGGAAGAATGTTTTTTGGAAGCAGTCTGAAAAGTGACTTCAGGGTATTTTTAGAACAACAAGACATTTGTAAAACCTATATAGAAAAAAAAGGTGTTTTCTGGTATCTGTGTTTAAAGAAAAAGTAGTTTGCATGAGTATTTTTCCAGGTGTGTTTTATGTTGTTTGCACGTATGACTGTTGTTTGACAGAATGTTTGCTATTTAAGGCTTAAACCTAAGCTTTTTGCATATGTAATTTGTGTAATTAAAAACAAACAATCTGCTGCGTAGAGTAGACTGCTTGGTCTTTAATACTGTTCTGTATGGATGTCATCCAACTTCTAGTGATTATTTTAGAGTGTTTCCCATTTATTTCACTGCAATGAAGGAATCAGCGTACCAATCTGTGGGTAACTTCGCAAAAATCCTAGTCGAATCCTGGATTAAGATTTGATCAAATGTATCTCCTTATAACTGTGGATTCATATTTCTTTAAATTTCGCTATTAGAAGATTAAATTTGGATTTTGCTTCTTATACATATTATTGCTGTTTAGACAATGGAAATGTATTACAAAAGCTCCCTCCTTCCTTCCCTTCTTTGCTCCCTTCCAAGAAATACCTCTTGTGTTTTCTGTGGATCATTGATTTGAGATGTGTAGTGTCTTTCTCTATGAAGAAAAACCTTCTGAGATTCTCCCATGATAGATCAGATAGAAGCTATATAAGAGTAGAATAAAAATGGGAAACTGTTTAGTACATATATATATTATGTAACCAAATCAGTTGAGGAGGCTTAAAAGGCATTGTTTTTATTAAAAAAACCCAAACCGCAATCTTAGATAAATACTGAAAAAGTACTGGAAGGTAATAGTGTTATTTTTTATCTAATCTGGATTTAATCTGATGATTGACTAATACAAGGCAAGAGACCTCTATTTTGTTCAGTTCTCTATGATCCTAGTGTCTGCAGGCAAGAACAGGCCTGAATGATGCAGAATGAGCAATTAACTGAAAAAGATTAAAAGATCAAATAATGTCTTTGACGAATTGCTAAACTGTCAATAAGCAATATTACTGTGTGTGATTTTGCACGTTTTTTATCAGTCTGTGTCTGTGCAGATATATACATATATAGTACATACAAAATTGCCATAGATTTTGTGTATGTTTAGTGCAAAAGTTTCATGTTACAGTGTTCTTTCAGACCTATATCAAGTATTTAAGTATTAATGAGAGATCTTAAACAAGCATATGGATGTGATGGAACTTACACTGTGTAGAGGTAAGACTCAGAGATATTTCAAAGAAGACCAAGAGCTCAGCTCAGAGTACAGTGTGTTTCTTGATTTGTATGTTCATGGCATGCTCTTAAGTTAAATTGTACTGTGACTTAACAAACTAAGGCCATTTCAAATACATCGTTTGAGAGCATTTGATTAGAATGAAGACCCGGGTGATTTCTGTGGAAATGTGAGCTGTTGAATGAAAGCGAGGCCTTCAGTCTGAAGGAAAAAATTTACTAAGTAGTTCCTATCAAAGAACTGAATTTCAAGGGGTAAGGAAGTAAGAATCACAGAGTCATTATGTTGATGAGGACCTCCTGAGCTCATTTAGTTCATTCCCCTTTCTCAAGCAGGTTCAGAGAGAGTGTTGCCCAGGATCCTGTCCAGTTTTGAGTATCTCCATGGATAGGGATTCTCTGGCCACTCTGGCCAGCCTCTGCCAGTGTTTGGTTACCCTCACAATAAATACATGGTTTTTTTGGGCTCAGATGGAATATCCTGGTTTTAGTTTATGCCTATTGCCTCTCATTCTATCAGTGGGCACCGCTGAGAAGTCTGGCTAACACTTCAGTATGTGTAAATCTGGCTAACATCTTCAATGTGTGTAAACACTGGATGCCTCCCATCCAGTATTTACACACATTAATAACTTTTCCTCTGAGCCTTCTCCAGACTGAATAGTCTAAGCTCTCTAAGCCTCTCTGCATATAAAAAATTTCCCTCTCCCTGGCCGTTCACAGGATTCTCTCCTGTGGAGAGGAATTACAGATTAGGGCTGGAAGGGACCTGTGGGGAGCATCTACCAACCCACCTGCCAAGGCATGTCCAGGTGGGTGTAGTGGGTTTGCATGGCCAAGAAGGCCTACGGGGTGCCTTCTGTTAGAAGCTACTAGAAGCTTCCTTCATGTCTGGCAGAGCCAATCCCTGGCAGCTCTAAAGATGGGTGTGCTGCTTGTCAAGGCTGGGCCAATTAGAAATGGTGGTAACGTGGTTACGTGTGATAGCATATTTAAAAATGAAAAAAAAAAAAAAAATAGTTATTGCACAGTTGTAATTGCGGCCAGAGAAGAGCAGTGTGAGAACATGTGAGAGAAACAACTCTGCGGACACCAAGGTCGGTGGAGAAAGAGGGGTAGGAGGTGCTCCAGGTGCTGGAGTTGAGATTCCTTTGCAGACCGTGGTGAAACACCTGCCCCCTGCAGCCCATGGAGGTCCATGAGGATGCAGAGATCCATGTGTAGCCCGTGAAGGAGACCCACGCCATAGCAAGTGGATGCCTGAGAAGAAGTTTTGGCCCTGTGGGAGGCCCATGCTGGATCAGGCTCCTGACAGGGACCTGTAGACCCATGGGGAGAGGAGCCCATGCTGGAGCAGGTTTCCTGGTAGGACTTGGTACTTGGACCTTTTCCAGCAGCTCCTTGTCTTTCTTGAGCTGTGGAGAATTGAACGCAGTACTCCAGATGTCGCCTCACTAGGGCTGAGCAGAGGGGGAAGATCACCTCCCTCAACCTGCTGGTCACATTCTTCCCTATGGACCCCAGGGTGCCACTGGCTCTCCTGGCCACGAGGGCACTGCAGGCTCATGGTCAGCTTGCCATCCACCAGGACTCCCAGGTCCTGGGAGGCGTAGCTGCATGTGAAAGCAGCCTTCGTTTCTGCTGTTCACTCACCTCTTCTTGAGCAGAATACAAATTGTATCCCATTAGCTGTGAAAAAACAAGCAGTTCTGTCACATTCATCCCTGTCTGTCACTTGTCAAAATGTTGAAAGTGGATTTCTGTGCTGGAAAAACCATTTCAACCAAACAGTATTAGATTTCAGTACATGAGGTTAAAGGTGTATGTACTGAATGTGAAATATTTTACAGAGTAGATAACTGGCTGTTGACTTCATTATTATGCAAGGTTAGTGACTGATGACAGAACAGAAGACCCACAGATTCCGAAGTAACGTTTTTCTGAACTATCTCCAAAATAAAAAAATGGCATACTAAAAACACAGAAAAAAAACCCTAATCACTTCTGTCAGGAGGAAGTTGAGACTATTAGCTGTGTTACGTAGAACTAGTAAGTTTTTAAAATGCATCTTTTTTATAACAAAATGAATTATCTTTTTTCTGCCATTTAATTGCAGCTAAAGTTACAAATCGCTGTTTTATTATACCTCAGATTGAAAGTTTCTGATTTCCTTCTACATATGAAAATGCTTTTGACCTTTGCTAGTCTGACAAATTGGTACTTATTCCGTAAGCTGATATTTATCTGCGTTCTTCCAAAACAAGAGCATTGCAAAACTATGAGAAATGCTGGCATCTTAATTTTGCCTGAATACTGTAGATATTACTTAGGCAGTTATGTGCTGTTGGCTCTTTCAGCTAAGGCTAGAGCAGAAGATGGAGGAGGAGGAGAAGTATCTGAGTAAATAGCATTTCTTGTATAATGGGTAATTTCTGTTCCTTTTTAATGACTGAGAAAGGGAGGGAAAGGATTAGTTTTGTAGAGATGAGAAGTGACTGAGTCATCATTTGGAGATGGAAATGAGTATGAGTGAAGGGAAACAGAAGGCTGACAAAAGTATTATAAAATAGGAGTGTTAACCACTTCCTTCTTCAGGTTTAGTAAGATGTCCTCAAAGCTCTTGGCTCCTTTGCCATATATATAACTAGAAATAAATTAGTATGGACAAAGAAACATGGATTTCTTTCATTTGTTCTTGAAAGATATATGGAGTATTTGAAATCACTGTGAGTTGAAACAGTACTTCGAAACAGAAGGAAGTTTTCATTAAGGGACTTCAGAGCAGCTACACCTGGAAAAGCTGATTGCTTAAAACTGATTTGTGTCAGTACATCTTCATCAGTAACATTCATTTTAAATGTTAATGTTTGTGTTACAAGTATAGTAAGCACATCTTACAAACTGTGAAATATAAATCACAGGATCAATGAGTGGCAAGGAGGATTTGAGGCAGTAAGGACTGGGAAGTACTTGCTGTTTTCTTTGGAGATATGGCAATGGATGAAATAATGTTATTTTCTGATTCTGTGTTCAGCTGTACCTGGAGAGAGAATTTTGTTTGGGTTTGTGCAGGTGTTTAGTTTTTGCTTACTTATACAAATTGACACTTAGCACTTAAATAGCAATTTTTATCTTCAGAGTAGTTGTGCAAACACAAGCAATTAATACTTTTAACAACCCTGTGAAGTAAGTACAGTTATTGCAATCTTACAGACATTAAATAGAAACAGACAAGTATCTTGCCACAAGCTATCCAGGAAGCCTTAAATTCAGTTTCAGAAAACAGACTTTTTTTTTTCTTTATTTTTTTTTCTGAGAGATAATTTTTCTGGTCTTATTTATGTATGTTTTGTGATTTTTTTTTTTTTTTTCTGATTGGGGACGGGAGTGCACACTTCAGACCTTGTTTTTCCTCTCTCTGTGTAGTTGTGTTTTAAGGCAACGATATAATTGCTCTATTTCAGTATTCCAGGTAATTAAATTACAAGGAGCCTATTTGAAGTAGCCTAAACAGTGCTTGGGTTGTACCTGCTGCGTCACATCCCTCGTTCTGGGGGAGGCGCCTCAGTACACAAAGAAATGTGGGTTTAGCTTACCTTGATTTTTGGAGCTAGCTTTGAGTTCTAGGAAGAAAAAAAGGGAAGCAGCCAGGAGGCTGTGAAAGCTCTGAAAGTTTGTGTTAAACATTTCAGCTGCTTTCATGTTAGCTCAAAAATGAAACTCTCCCACATCACTTTTGACATTTTAAAAACATGGGAAGACAGATTTCCATTTCTTCATGAAAAGTATAGGATATAAAGAGTTCTTTTCTCTTGATATTTTTAAATAAAAACAGTTTGAGACTGTCTTTGAGGATGTACAGGAAAATTCAGATGAAACAGAACTGAAGCTGAAAATTCAGTGATAAAATTTGACTTGCATAAAATCTCATTCAAGAGATATGTTTCCATAGAACTTTTTTGTTGTGTACTATGGAAATCAAAGCTACAGAGTGTGCAAGTGTAGTAGGTTCAAATTGGACTTATCTACGATTTCCTGAGTATCAGCTCACTAGCAGGCAGCATGATGAAATGGTTGTGTACATTTTCTGTTTTCATGGAAATAGGCTGTGTTATCCAGTAAGGAATAAGTGTCTGCAGCAGGCATTAGGACAAAAATCCAGTAGTGCTTGATACATTATGGCTGCTGGAAAAGAAGGTTATAATACATGTACATTGTATTGGATATTCTGAGACAGTGTGACAAAATTTCCTGGTAGGAATTCTCCAAGTTCTGTAATATAATTAATAATGTGCTCTATCACTTTTAAAGTTGTTCTTTATCTGTTTCTTACCTCAAAAAACATGTAAATGCTATATTGGTAATATTTTTATTAGGACATACTGTTATTAAGTAGTTAAACCTAGTGGTTTAATAATGGGTACACAGATCTTTTATGAGGACTATGTAAACAATACAACCATGTCATTGAATTCAGTGTAAAAAGTATAAATCATGGGTAATTGTACTCAGAGGAATGTATTTCAATGGGCTACTTCTGGGACAATCATGTATGGGGAAGAGTTTATTAATGTGATCTCCCAGCAGCATGACATGGTCCCCAGACTTCAGTTTCCATTGTGTTGCCTTGGCAACATTGTGCAGAATCTCTTTCATATGAGTATCTGGAAAGATGGATTTTGCAGCTGAATTCTGTTAGCTAATCTTTCCAGGTTTACACTAACAAACTGTTCTTCAGGTGAATTACCTTGTCAGGCTAGACCTCCACCTCCCTCCTGTCAGTTGGATTGCGCATTTTGTTCTTCAGTCACTTTCTGCTTTGTCCCATTCAAAACTGCAGATAGTCCAGTGATTTTGTTTAATATCAAGAAATTTTCAGACCCAAGACAGCAGGAAAGGTAAACTAAGGGAAGCATGGCTGTTTAATTTGCAACAAAGAGTCAATTACTGACTTTTTTTTTGGAGTGCCAGAAATTCAGTTCTGGAGTTACAGGCACCAGGAGTCTGGAGTTGAAATGAAAGAGATGAAACAAATTTCTTCCTAAGTCCTGGCGACTTCTTTAGGTTATCAGGTACCTCAGTGTAGATGCAGTTCATGCTTTTTAAAGACCATGTGCATCCTGTCAAGACTAGGATCATATTTTTTTAGTGAAAATTGATAACCTGCAAACTGCTCTACAGAAGTGGGAATTGCTCAGCAGAAACTTCTGCTGCTCTGCAGTCCTGATTTACTGAGTCCCCTGAGCATTATTTACTGGATAACTGAATTTATAACAGGCATGCATGACATTTGTCATGTCTCCACCTGGAGGCTTGCATTCTGTCCTTTAAGGGTATGAAAAATACAGATTGTTTCAGCCATTGTTTGCTGTTTAGTAATCACATGTGGACTGTGTATCATTAGTAACAATAGCTCGTCATTCCTTCAATGTCATCTTAGGACAACCAATTCAAACAGGTTTTTTGTTGTCCTTGTTGAAGGAGAGAGAGGAAAAGGTTTTTTTAGTGTCCACAGGCATTGCCAAAGCAGAGACTGACCTTTTAGTTCTGCGTGGTTTTCTCATACTTGGACATCAAAGAAGGTACGTCTGGATTATATACATGTTCTCTAGGGTGTTTTCGGTTTGAATGGATCATTACAGTTTCATAGGTTTATTGTGGCATTCAGTGCTGTTCACTGTCTTCCACATTTCGCAAAGTCTGTTTTCTCCAAAAATGTTTTTCATTTGAGGGTTGTTTCAGATGTGCATTTCACATGGCTTTCAGTTGTCCTATGCAATTTCAGTTTTCCTGGCCCTCGATGCTGGGCCAGGAGTGGCCCATAATAATTTATGGAATTTATTGGAATTTGAACATGCTTAAGTCAGTAAACACATTAGGTCCTTCTAGTAAAAAAAAAAAAAAGCATGCATCTCTGTACTTCGCATTTCTGTGAAGGTTCTCTTTTCCTCATGGCTATACTGCTTTTTCCTCACTGGTCAGCTCCTCCTCTGTGTTATTACAAATTCATTATCAGCTGTGCCACTGCTAGTCTGCCTCATTTGTGCTGACATTTTCTAATTAGAACTGATAGAAAGTGTGTATTAAGCTTTTCTGTTCCCATTTGACTTCAGTTTCTCAGTGCTTATTAATCTTAATCTTTTCTGATTGTCCTTCCACGTGCAGCCAGGGACATACATTAATATGGATGAAGTATAAGTGTTTTCCTCCTTAAAATTTCATTGATATGATTTATATGATTGAAAATAAAAGAACTGTAAAGCAGTCTTAGGTTATGGAGTTGAGCCATGAGCAATATTTAGTGTGCGCTGAAAAGGCAAATGAAGAAGACGAGACACATTTAGGAATGGATATGTTAAAATAGAATAGTGCAGTCCCATCTCTCTGAAGGAGATGAGCTGTGGCAGTGCCTCCAGTTTGTATGAGTGTGAAGGTGTTACAGGTTGTTGATGTCTTTCTTGTCATGTGGCAACTGCTTTTTTATGTTGCTCAGAGAATGAAGTCGTCGTTAGTGCAAAGTGGATCATTTTAGAACAGTAAAACTAACAGTAAGCTTCATGGATCTAGTGCATGGAAGGGAAGAACTTCTGCAGGACTGAGGGCTGCTCAGTGAGGGTAGAAAGCGAGTGCTTCTGAGATACTAGACCCTGATAAGGATACTTGAATTGCACAGCAATGATTTTACCTGTGTTTTCCATCTTGGCAGAATTACTGTGCATACAATATATTAAGATTCCTCAAAGCAATTAAACAGTAAACAGATAGCACTGAGATGTATAATTACTTTTTATATTCTCTATTTATCTCTTAGTATTTCATCATGTATCAGTTGTGATATCACAGTGGGATGAAAATAATTTGGATTTTATTTTGTCTGAAAATATAATTCGATGCATTGCCTGACTTAATGCATCTTTAAACATATCATCTGACATCTTCCAAATACAACCAAAAAGCTTTCTGTTCTCTAATCTTGGCTGTCATTTTGCTATAGGCAGTTGATAAGATGTACATTACAATAGACCATTTGGAGGCGAAGGACCGTGGTGTACTTACAAAATGAGTGCATAAACTTCTGGTGCTTTATAACTGGCTTCCCAGTTAGTGATAACCAATTATTTTCTGCTTTACTTTTAATATTTGTCATGGCCCACAAACCTTTAACTAAACTAGTTGGACCTTCCTTGCAGTTACATTTTGTACATTTATTCTGGAGATTTCATTTGAATATCTGTTTTACTGTTGAGAGGCTTTGTGTATAGGTATAATGCTAAACTCCACAGTTTGTTAGTGCATTCTGTGGTTGGATAACTGTGAAAGTGAGCCATGGATGAATTTTAATGGATTCGAGAGTTGATTTTGTTTTCAAATAAGTGAATTGAAGAGAACTGTTATATGAGAAGTATTTGGCCTTCACAAGTGTAATATGTATTCATGATAATAGATGCATTATGACTACAAATGATTTAAAGCATTTAGAAAATACGAAAAGAATTGCAGGTTTCTTTTCTGACCTTCAGTTCTAAGAATAAGCATGAAAATTCAGGCACTTTCAGAAAATACATTACTTTATAAACAAAATGGGTTTCTGTTTTGAGAAATGGACTTCATGTCTTCAAATACCTTTAGCTTATTTTGTCATCTTTTTTTTCCTTGTACATCCATACGTTTGCAAGAAATGAGGGAAACTTCTGGATAGCTGTATACAGCTGTTGGTGGACACATATTATTATGGTTCCACAGTCAGGTTAATAGTAACATCACAATTCCTAGATTGTGCAAGCAAGCTTGAAGCTGCCGTTCTCAGTGCTGTATATGTGCATAAGAATATGGGAAGGCTTGCCCAGTTATTTAAATATGTATATGCTTTAATTAATGCAACACTGAATATAATGCAGTATTTCCTTTTAAACTTTGAAAATAGTGTCCCAGCTGAGTTGGCAGTCATTCTTTGATACCGTTGCAGGTTAGGATCTAATACAAAGTTAAACCAATAGAGTAACTACATAGATGAGCTTTCAGAAAGCTCTTTGTTGCCCCAGCTCTGTTTGAGATAAATGGCCTGCCTTATGAAAGCACTCAAATGTGTACCTGTGTTGCATTTGGCATTTAAAATGCGAAGTGATACCCTAAGCCATGAATTAGACTAAACGGACGAACTGATTGGCAGGGAGGAAATACTTGGGATACTATTCCTGTTCTAAATGAAACATACTGAAATAAATAGCTCAGCAGTGGCAGAGGCTAAGTGGATGTGTGATCTGTGAGTGATCTAAGCTTCTGTAAGGGCAAATCCCCAGTGAAAGAGGGGGCGGAGCATCCTTCATCTCTGGCACTGCCTTTGTACCCCTGCTCTTAGGCCAGTCCTACCATGTGTGTGGCTGCATGATAGGCACATCAGAGCATTGATTTAGGCTAAAAATAAAACTGTTCTGGCTGAAAGACTAGTAATACTTTTTAAAAAAAATATTAATTACTTCAATCCAACTCCTTGCGTAAATGTGGGGAAAAAGGAAGATGGGAATATACAGCCAAGGTGTAGAAGGATATGAGACCACATTTCTTTTTATGAGTATCTTCACTGATACACAATACATTAGCTCAAGTCAACCATGCAGTGTCCAGTTGTGCATGTTAATTACAAAATCATCCTTCTTTATATAATGGGTAATGAAAATGAATATGGCTGTCACATCATTGTCTGTTTTACTGTTGTCTGTAATGTTTTTCAGTAACCTCTTACTGTGCTGCCTGTGCTGTATGGCCCTGCTGTTGATTGAGAACTCTTGCTGCTATTGTACAATAAAGAATGCAGAGAATGAGGAGAGCTTCAAATACAAATACTGAACAGCAAATAGTCCTAACCAGAAAAAAAAGCAAATTTTTGTGCAACATACTGGTCATATTGTACAGCTGTATCTGTACTGAAGAGTGTGTTTAATTAAAGCACACTTTCTGATTTCCCTAGTCACTTTTTAAAAAATGATTGCTTCATTTTCTATTTATATCTCTTTTCCACGTTTTTTGAGTGAAGTTTCTACTTTACAGTTTCTGAGTAGAGAAATTAGACAGTTAAGAAGAGCTTTTTTAAGGTCCTGTGTACAATTTAACCAAGTGAAAAAGGTGTAATTTAATTTTACTTGGGTGTGAAGAATAGGTGAAAAACACTGTTTTTTTTCCATGAGGCTTACAGTTAACTTCTAGAGGTTTTACATTCGGTTTTGTAGAGTGCTAGTGGGATGAAAAAATGTGTTTTGAAGCCATCCCACCTCAAGGTAACAAATTCTTCTGATCTTCTGCGTAATGAATATAACCTAAATTGTAAGCAGCCTGATGGACAAGGTCATTGCTTTAGATGTGAGAGTCTCTCTAAATAACATTTGAGCGAGAAAGTCTTAACTGGAATTCTTTCCATTTGGTTTACTGTCTATTCTTTACCCTAGCTTTATTTAAGTTTGTAAGGAGTTGAAAAGCTTCTTGTAAGGCAAGTGTGAAAATCTTGATTACAAATCACTAAACTTGCATAGCTCACCTAAAAGTTCATACTTCTTGAGGGTTTTGCTAAGGTAGACCCCTGATACTCACTTACCATATTTTGTCATTCTGTATGCACCTGATACTTATTGTGTTGATGCTGCATGTGCTCAGTTCGCAAGAGGAATAATTAAGAATGCAGTCAGATGGAGGAAAAGTAAATTATAATTATAATCACTGTTTAAGAATTTTTCTGCTGCATATCGTAGTCCTCAGAAGCAAGGAGTGAAATGAAATACCAAACAATGCATGAAAGAGTTTTTGAAGTTTCACTACTAGCCAGCAAAACCTTTTATAGTTTAGGATGACAGACTGTCTTTAATTTAATCTAAATGTGTATTATGTGTGAACTGGATTTAATTTCACACGTCTTTCTGACACTTGATAAAACTGAATCAGGGTATCCTTAAGAATTTACAGCTCTTCAGATTCTTCAGTCATTGCTGTCTTCTTGTGGCTCCTCTCACTTTTTTGTTATAATTTGCTGTAACCAAGCTAAATATATTACTAGATGAGAATTTTAGTAAATGTAAACTCTTTCATTAAATTTTACTTCATTTGATGACAAACTTAAATAAAATGAAGAGGAAATGAGTAAAATGGATGGGGAAGTTCAGAATGTAATTATCATAGCTCTGAAGGTAATTTTCAGATGGTAAAAATCATGACATAGCAATATATACTAACGATGTGGGTGCAGCAGTGCTGTGTATTTTTGTGGCAGCATCACACATCACATTGTATTGGGGCATTGTATAAGGACAGAATCCAAACTGTCCTTATCTGTGCCCTTTAGTGCCCTGGGATAATCGTGGCCAGGTGTCATCTCCTTGTTTTAGTGTTGATGGATAATTAGCATCAGATTGTTTGTACTTAAATACCCAACATTAGCCATGTGTGCTTGGTCTTTTTACACATTAATAATATAACATGTCATGCACCATCCTGGTGTAGATCTCTTCCAGGGAAGCAGTGAAGAAAGCAGCTTGGCAAAATTAGACAGTGGATACTTCTGAGGCCTTGCTGAAGGCATGGCTGAGCTGTGTTGTACAGAGGCTAAAGCCATTACCCGAAATTTTCTTCCAACATCCGTAAGCATAAGACTGAACTGCTGCTTGGGCTACCAACCTGCAGCATGACTATGTAGACACAATTTGTCAGGGTTAACAGTGCTAAATCCAAGCTGTGAGTGAGGCTGCTTACTGCTGTTGCACTTAGAGATTTAGAAGCTTGCTGAAGGATGAAGGAAATGAGGTCTGTATGAATATTTGATGATCTGGCCCCTGAATCTTCAGGACACTGCCAGTGCATACTATTTCTGTGATGTGTTAGATTTGGTTTTATTTTAAGGAAGCAGTATGGTATACTGTGATGCAGATTTTGAGTCCTGTAATTCATCTGGTACTGTGGTTTTCTGTTCCAGGATGCCCAGTAGTGGTTGCCATACTAGAAAGCATTTTGCTGTAACTTTATTGAATTCTTCATTCACCCTTTCTGGCTTAATTAAAATGACCACTGTGTGGAGGGAGCATATGGAAGGAGTCTCTTCAGAGGTACATTCTTGTGATGTGAATGGATTTGTAATGAGTTGCTGCCTAAGCTTTCCTCCTTCATAGACCCTCCTTTCCATTTTATCAGGGCAGTCTTCTGCCGTAGTAATTCCTTTAATTCCCCACGGCAAAAGTGACAGCCTTGCCAGAAGAGTGGCTCAAAATGATACAGCCACAGTGAGAATTTTGTGTATTATATTTATTGCATTCATTAATATGTTAATGTATGGTACTTGCTCCTTTTTCTTCTTTCCTTCTCCTGCTGCATAACAACTTCCTCCCTCTTTTGTATGCTTTCAGTGTTTCTGCATTACATCCTAAGAAATTCAAACCATACAGCTTGACATTACCCACTTAGCACAGCTCAAGCTCTAATATTAATGTCAAAATGCAGTGTGTTTTGTCTAAGTATTTCCTACCAAAAAAGGCAATATTTCAGCAGCATGGCAGTCTGTTATGTTGAGGAATATGAGACACAGTCCAGAAATTATAATATATCAGGAATGTAAGTGGCACAGAGTAAATGGTAGATTTTCATCTGCAGAGTCGAGTTATTTCAAAACTGTTTATTTTGCTTGAACTTGATTGTTGACTGTGAATGAGCAAGACAGTTTTGAGCACAAAAGTTACTAGCTGTTGCTTTGCATAATTTGGCAGAGCACAGCTTCTGCAAGTCAGGCACATGGGTAGGTGGAAGCTTTCTGATGAATAAAGTCAGGCGCACACTTACAGACTCCCCTAGCTACTCATAGGACAGTGCACTTCTTCCTTCTGGATCAGCAACACCTTCTCTCGAATAAGAGTTGTTTTCCAAGGTGAAAATGCAAAAAAGTGCATGTATCAGACTACTCGTTAGCTGTCCAATTTATACTGGAGATTTCAATAATATTGAAATAACTTTATAATAATATCACTCACTTACTGGTAGAGTGGGACAAAACAAAGGAGGTCACACCTGTGATTACTGAGGGCTATTTCTTTACTTTAGCCCTTATCCTGAAAGGAAGAAGCATAAGGAGGGACTTGGGACACTTGAACAGCCTTGATTTTAAGGCCATCTCTCAGTAACTCTGTCTTCTCTGTCTCAATGAAGTGCTTTTCATTATTCTCAGAGGTATACCATATTGTTTTCATTATAACTCAGAGCAGATGTTGATTGCATTTACCAGACTAGTTGTGAAACATTGTTCTTCCAGTATAAAACATTGCTTTTCTAAATAGCTGTTTCATTGTCACATTGTAAGGTGTTATGCAGAAAGGAAATTGGTTTTATGATCTGGTTGTCCCTGAAAAGCCTTCCACAGCTGGAGAGCGAGCTAACTTGGTAGCATAGTGAGTGGACAGTTAATGCCCAAATGTTTGCAAAAGAGACTGTAAGACAGACCTACTGTTGTGTTCCTTACATTAAAAATATGGAAGTTCCTAAAGTCTTCAGCACTGGAAAGCTGTCTAGGTGCTGTGCATTAATTTTAGAGAATCTGCAGCTATAAACAAATGAGTGTCAGGTGAGGGATTTCTGTTCGTATATGGAGAAACCTGATTTAAGGGATAGGTGGAATACAATGTACACTTGAAAAGTCTTATCCTTCTTCAGACTGTTACTGTTTCAACTTTTCAGATCTGAATCTTGTAACCTGCACATAGATCCTGACTTGAATTTTAAAGAAACCAACTTTAATTGAAACCAAAGACTCATAAGCAACTTTATTTATTGGAATCCTATAAAAGGGCCATACAGTACTTGTATTACACATAATTGTTAAGGAAAATGTATCTTTAGTACTTAAAATCCTGTGTTCTTCTGAACACTGATGATTTCAGGAGAATTTTAAATTGAATTCTCCTTTCAACTCAGACTGTTTTCTGTATGATAAAAAATGCTGTCTAGAAAGAGGCTGTTGTTTCCTAATAGGTTTGGGAAATTGATATTTCAATCCAGCATCCTTTTTGGAAGATACATGATTTCCCAAGAAATGTACAGCACAAAGCTTCATGCTGTCCTTTGACAGTAGTCCTTTGTGATCCTACATTGTAAGGGAATCTTTAGCATTCAGGAATGCTTAACCTAACACAAAGAGCAGATGCTTTTGGGATTTCCTCTCTGAGTTAATATCTGATCCAAGTACCAAAAAACCTGCATTTTTTTTCATATATATAAAAAGTCTTACTGGCCTATGGGAACTGAATGTACAGTTTAGAGGTTAGAGCATTGGGTAAATATGATAATGATATATCCATTTATAATTGAAAAGACAGTAGAACAAAGAACGACAGTTGTAAAGACCTTTTCACAAAATTTTAGAACTTGTGATTATTCAGAATAAATGGACTTTCATTCAGGCTTAGTCACTGTTGTCCAAAAAGCAGGTACAAATACCAACAAATTAGTACAACTTTCTTTTCAAGTTTCTGTTGATTTCATTAATAGTAAAGTCAAGTGAACCCAAATTAATTTTCAGAAATTCTTCCTCTCCCCTTAGAGTCTTTGGATTGAGACTCTTGATGAAAAATGTTTGTCAATTCCCAGTCCACACCAGTGTTACTGGTACTTCAGGCTAACAGGGGTGCTGTGTTCCCTGTCTCTCAGTAGCAACCCTAATTCCTGCCTTTTGGTGATAGGAGAATGTTGTTCTTGCCTGACTGTTGCAGTATGTTTTGTAGCTCTCTCTGTGCAATATGTAAAGCAACATTTACACCATGCTACCACTTCTTCTCCTAACACAGTCAAAAAATAAACTGCCTATTCTGCTGTCTTTTCCAATTCAGTGTTCCTGCTGTTCCAAGTAAAAGAGGAAAATTCTTCAGTATAAATACTGTGCAGAAAATGAAGCTCCAAAACTGTTAAATACACTGTATTTTTCTGCAGCTTCTCAGTGTAGTCATGGATGGGGTATGGTAGATCATTTTGATATTGTGTCACCACTGTAACTATAGCCTGGGTGTTCTGTGTGTTAGAAGAAAAGATTCCCCCATGATTGTGCAGGGAATTTGCATTATGTAGAAGAAGGAACAGGGGAAGATTGGAAAACAACAAAGCAAACTTTTTAGCCTGTCTTTATTACCATGGAGGGTTGATAATTTTTATTCTGTGTCCCACAGCTGTATTTAGTCCCTAGCTTAGCTGTGCTGTTAATGCTGGACTTTCAGCTACTTACTAACACCTACTGTAAAAATACTACAAGAGTCAGTTAGTTTGTTTTTGTTCTTGTTCTTGCTTCTTTAAGCACTTCAATAGTCGCATAGCTTCTGAAGTGGCAGATGAATTCTATGGAGGTTGAAAAAATTCACAGCAAAAATTACTCTAATTTCTTAATGGAAGCATACTGAAAATAGGTTTGAACACACTGATCAGATATACATGCAGAGCTGAAGACAAACCTGCTTTTGGCTGGCACTTGAGGGTGGAATGGACTATGAATTCCAGGCCAAATGACCTGAGCCTTGGGACATCTTCAGAATGATAAAGCCGTGTTTTTAAGTCTCATCCTGTGTTCCCGCTAGTATCTAAAACCACCTACACTTTGTTTTCTGTGGCTCAGTTACAGCAGCATTTCAAAGTAATTTCTGCAGATTGTTTCCTTTAAGGGGAGGAGTGAAGAGCAACTGGGCTTTTTTCAGTCTTAGACTCTCTGTTATATGACTTGACGGTTTTTATTCTTCTTCGGTAATAACAGCTCTGGTAGCATAAAAGTGTTAGGTTAAGTGTCTTAAGAAAGAGAGGAAGGTGAGGAGGGAAGGATTTCTATCTGACTAACTGTGGGGATAATTAGGAAGGTGTCAGCATTACTGGAAAGCATTTATAACAATTTTCTGACACAAGTAGTGGAGGATCCCATGAGGAGTGGTGTGCTCCTCAGCCTTATACTAACTAACAGGGAATGCCTCGTTGACGATAGGAAGGCTGAGGGCAGCTTTGGCTGCAGTGACCGTTGTGGAATTCAGTAGTGGGCAAGGAGGAAACAGGGCAGCAAGACTGTAATCATGGACTTCAGGAGAGCTAACTTTAGCCTCTAAGGATCTTTTTTGGAAGAATCCTGTGGGAGCAGATCCTGCCATGAAGAGGGTTCCAAGAGAGCTGATTGATACTCAAGCATCACTTCCTCCAGGCTCAAGAATGATGCATCCTGAGCAAGAAATGAGGCAAAGGGGGAGGAGACCTGTGTGGATGAATAAAGAACTCCTGTCATTACTCAAGTGTGACCAGGAAATACACAGGTGATGGAAGCAGGATCAGGCCACTTGGAATGAATATAGAGAGGTTGTCAGAGTAAGTAGAAATGAGACAAGAAAGTTAAACAAAGACAGGTGCTGGATTCTGCACCTGGGATAGGGCAACCCTGGCTATACAGCCTGGTGAATAAGAGGCTGGAGAGCAGCCCCATGGAAAGGGGCCTGGGGGTCCTGGTCCATGGCAGGTTGAACACGAATCAACAGTGCCCTGGCAGCCAGGAGGGCCAACTCTGTCCTGGGGGGCATCAGGCACAGCATCGCCAGCTGGGCAAGGGAGGGGATTGTCGTGCTCTGCTCTGCAGCGGTCTCACCTCAAGTGCTGGGGGCAGTTTTGGGTGCCACAATAGAAGAAAGATAAAGCTATCTTTCTTTTGAAAGTGTCCCAAAAAGGGCTACAAAGATGGTGAAGGACCTTGAGGGGGAGCCATATGAGGAGCAGCTGAGGTCACTTGGTCTGTTCAGCCTGGAGGAGACTGAGGTGAGACCTCATTGTGGTCTTTAACTTTCTCGCGAGGGGAAGTAGAGGAGCAGGTACCAATCTCTTCTCTCT